>CAUYPO010016919.1:0-72000 GCA_963574435.1 Cheirogaleus major | reverse complement strand
ATGAAAGAAAGGAACAACTAAAGAACTTTTTCAGATTGAAAGAGAATTAAGAGACATGACAACTAACTGGAACACGTGATTTGGAATTGGATGCTTTTGCTATAAAGATATTGACACATTGACAAAATTTATATGGGGTCGCTGGATTAATAGTATTTTAACAATGTTAATTTCCTGATTTTGATGACATTAACTCTGGTAACTACCTTTTGTAAGGTTTTTCGGTGTCGGTGATAAGAAAAGACAGAGAGAGAAAGAGTGGGGGCCAAACCACGTGGCTTTATTATACACTCCTGGACGAGGTTCTGGGGCCCCCAGAGAGGGGAGCCCCAGAAGTCGCCACCGTTTGAAGGGGCTCAGGCCTTTTATACCCTTTGGACGGGCTAGGGACTTTTGGCGGAAAGAGCTGGGAATTTTCCGTTGTGACTTTGGGTGGTCTTTGATTAATAGGAGGTGCTGGAGGTATTTGTGGAATCCAGGAGTGCATCCGGGTGGACATCTGAGTGTGGTTCCTCGCAGCGGGGCCTGGCAGTTTTGTCCTTGGCGGGTCTGGTCTCATGAGTCTTTTCTTTTTTTGATCTAGGGAAGGGAGGGGGCCGCCACCAGCCTTACATCCTCCAAACCCTCAACTCCACTGGAGGAGGGCTCCAGATTGCAGGGCTCAACTCTGCCCTGGGTCAGCCCAGAGGCACAGGGATGGCCTCTGAATTGCCTGTTCCTGACCGTGTTTCCCTGGGCAGGTGGAGCGTGTGTCGCACCTACTGCTGCAGCAGCAGTACGAGCTGCACCGGGAGCGCCTGCTGCAGTGCTGTGAACGGCGTCCGGTGGAGCAAGTCCTGTACCACGGCACAACAGCTCCCGCCGTGCCTGACATCTGCGCACATGGCTTCAACCGCAGCTTCTGCGGCCGCAACGGTGAGGCCTGGGCCGAGCAGGGGAGGGGGCTCTACCCACCCCTACGACCCTGACCTCATTCCGTCCTACACCGCAGGCACGCTCTATGGGCAGGGTGTGTACTTCGCCAAGCGCGCCTCCTTGTCGGTGCAGGACCAATACTCGCCCCCCAACGCCGACGGCCACAAGGCCGTGTTCGTAGCACGAGTGCTGACCGGAGACTATGGGCAGGGCCACCGCGGTCTGCGGGCGCCCCCACTGCGGGCCTCCGGCCACGTCCTCCTGCGCTACGACAGCGCCGTGGACTGCCTCAGCCAGCCCAGCATCTTCGTCATCTTTCACGACACCCAGGCGCTGCCCACCCACCTCATCACTTGCGAGCACATGCCCCAGGCTTCCCCAGAGGACCCCTCTGGTCTCTTGGGCCACTCCCCGGCCACCTGATCCAAGAGGCCACCCTCTGGCGTTCTGCTCCCTAGGTTCCTCACTCCTCATTGCCCTCCTTCCTCTGGGGACGCCCCTGTCTCTTGCTGTGGGGGGCGGGGGTGGGGGGCAAGGCGACAACAGCCGACGAGGAGGGCGGGTCGGGGGCGGTCCTACCTTGCCGACCCAACCACCAGGGGTCAGCAGAGCCCAGAACCCCGGCCGCCACCACCCGTCTTGGCCACACCTTGCCCCAGCGCGGCTCTGTTGTTTGAATAAACGTTTAGGTGAAGTCTGGCGTAGTGCCTCTGGAGCTCTGGGAAAGACTGGGGAGGGGAGACCTAGTCGTGACAGGGGCGGGGTCGGCTGCCCAGCGAGGCGGCCGAGGGTAGCCGACTAAGGCTGCCGGGTCGCCAGAGTGCGGGGCGGGGCCGAGCGCGTACCCGTGCGACCCCACGCCGTCCTGGTGTCACGCACGCTCGCCCTAACAACGTCTCCTTGCCTACTAGCTCGCTCTGTACGCTCGGGGAGCAGGCTGCGCCTGCGAAGTGTGCGCACGCGGGGGTCGCACTCGCGGATGCCCAGATCTCGTGGGCATCGCTCACTTGCTCTAGGCGGGGCTGGGGCGGGGCTCGGGCTAGGACTCGCCCAGCCTGCGCCGCCTCCGCGGCTCCCGGGTCCTAGCAGTCTGGCTGCGCCGCCGAGCTGAGGAGAGTGGAGCCACCAGGCACGTAAGAGCGGGGCTGGGATGGAGAGGCGCACAGCGTGCGGGAGCCGCAGAGTCTGGGTGGGAGCTCCGGCCGCAGGCGACCCGGAACTAGGGGCTACGCTGCGGACGATCCTGCCCTCCTTCGCGAGAGCAGCACCTCCCTGCGCGCCCGAGACTGCGGAACTGGACGGGCGGTGCCCCGGGTGTGGGCAAGGAGGCTGCTGGGGAGGCGCGGCTGGCTACGGGGCTGCGGACAGGGGGCTGGAGCCGATGCGGCCCGAGGAGGAGCCGGTGGGGGGCGGGGCGGGTGCCCCCCTGCTCGGTGCCCGCTGACTCCTCCCTAGCCCTTGGCCTGAGGGCGGAGGCACAGAGCTCACATTGTGCCCCCACACCAGCTCGCCCCCGCCTAGACAGAACCCCATTCACCTCCCACACGCCAGTGCTCTGGGGAACGGGGAGCAGGGGAGTGAGCACGCGTGGGTATTCGTGCGCTCTGGCTGCGCCCGCGGTGCCGGCGTACACGACACGCAGGGTGGGCTGCAAGAGCGGCGGCCCAGGCTCCCTCCCGGCCTTGCCGCAGCCGAGCTCCCACGGCCCACGCCGCTGCGGCTCCAGCTATTTATAGGTTGCCACTGCGGAGACCGCGGTGGGGCAGCGCGGGGCTGAGGTGCGGTAGGTGATGAGAGTCCTAGACACGGAGACAGCTTGGAGATGAGGGTCAGTGTCGGGGGTGGGAGTTGGGTGTCCTTCCCTGGTGCCCCAGTGAGGGGAGGGGCAGTGATCAGTGTTTGTTAATGGCCTCGCTTGTCTGTTGATTCCAGGATTCAAGGAGAGGGAACCCAGGTTTGGGACGGAAGGAAGGGAGGCCAGTGTCTTGGTGAAGATAATCACCCCACTCCTGTCTGACGGGGTGGAGAGTGGAGTCAGTGTCCTGTGGATGGGGCGAGCCCTTGGGTATCAGGGTACAGGGGTCTGGGTTTGGGTAACTAACAGTGGCAGTCAGTGCTTTCGGGTCAGGGTGGCAAGGGTGGTCACTGTCTTGCTGATAGACTAGAGGGGTGAGGTCAGTGTTTCCAGAGTTGTCACTGTGTGGGTATCTGAGAGATGGGCTCGAGGAAGGAGGGTTGTCAAGCTGTGGGTTGAGAGTGTACAGTCCGCATGTGGATGAGGCAGAGCATAGGAGGACTGTGGATGTCAGTGTCCAGGTGAGAGGGTGGATGGATGGAATGGTGTCAGTGTCTAGATGAGGAAGGTGGTGGGTCAGTGCGCAACATCTGCTCCCTCCACTGGTAGAGGTGTGACTCTTCCTGCTCTCACTCCAGGAGGCATGTCGGGTGAGGACTCCGAGGTGCGGGCAGTGGCTGAAGATGTCTCTAACGGAAGCAGTGGCTCGCCCAGCCCTGGGGACACACTGCCCTGGAACCTTGGGAAAACACAGCGGAGCCGGCGAAGTGGGGGTGGCGCTGGGAGCAACGGAAGTGTGCTGGACCCTGCTGAGCGGGCAGTCATTCGCATTGCAGGTAACATGGAAGAGGCAACTCTTCAGCACACCTTGTTGTTTGGGCACCTGCTGTGTGCTGTGTGCAGGTGCTGGGACTGGGTGAGAAGCTTGCTGAGATGTGCGGGTAAGGGAGGGCTCTTGCAGTCCCAGGTAAGTGCAGACAGCACAGTGCCACCTGCTGGCCCCACCTGGGAAGCTGCAGTGGCCTGAGGTTGGGCTCCTTGCTGCAGTGGCTCCATCACTGGCTTCATGACAAGGGTCCAGTGCCCAGATGTGACCATGATAACTTCTTTGGCTTCTGGGGCAGAGCTGCCCACCAAGCCCCTGGTCTTGGCTGCCACCAATTGGGGCAGGTGGGAGTGTACAGGAGCAAGACAGGTGGGGGGGTGCCTGGTTGTCCTGAGCCCCAGCCCCACCCTGAGCCAGGGTCTAGCCTTGCCCTCCAGTAGCTGCCAGTGTGGAGAGGAGGATAGGAAAGATACAGTGAGAGGCCCCGGGGAAGGGGTGGGCAGCTGGAGGGTGGCCCCTCCCTGTAGGAAGTGGGTGACCTAGGGCTGGGGGCCACTTGGCCGGATGTACTGGGAAAGGGAAGAGCCAGTGGAGTGTCTCTAGGCTTCTTCAAAGTACTGCCATAGTCCACCACTAGGACCCCTAGGGGATGAAGAGGCACCTGGGTGGAGGGAGGGGGGCTGCAGGAAGATGGGAGGGTAGACTGACACTGGTTGGGAGAGGGCTGGGAGGCCAGGTGCTGAGCCTGAGGAGCTCAGTTGGTGGGAGCACAAATGTGGCTTGTGGAAGTAGAGAGGAGGAGAAAAGAGTGCAGGAAGCTCTGTTGCCACCCTGCATCTGGCCCCAGGGGCCGTTGGGGGCAGTGCATGCCATGCTGGGCTTTTCATATCACATATGGAGTTTAATGAATGAGGTCATCTTTTTCCCACTTGAAAGGGAATCAGGAAAGTCCTTTCTCAGCCCTGACCTTCTTCAGCATCACCTTTAAAAATGTGGGAGCAGAGTGGAGTGCTGGGCATCCCAGCACCCCCTGCAGCTGTCCATGGTCTTGGGCCATGTCTCTGTGCCATGATCTTCTTAGGACTGATTACTAGAAGTGAGACTCTTGGTCACAGGGCATGCAGCATTTAAGGTTAGAGAGGTATTTCCAGGGGCGTTCTTTAAAGGAGGGCATTTGTCATTGTTGGGAGAAAGGGCTTTGCCAATCTGATGGGTGGAAAGTAATTCTTTTGTTGTTTTTAATTATTTTTGAGAAATTTTTGCAGAATTGTTTGAAAGTTAGGTACAGACATCATGAGGTTTTATTCCTTTGTGTTTTTTAAGAGATGAGGTCTCCTTATATTTCTAAGGCTGGACTCCTAGACTCAAGTGATGCTCCTGCCTCAGCCTCTCCGGTAGCTGGGACAGGTGTGCTACTACATCTGGCTTTTTCTTTTTCTTTTCTTTTCTTTTCTTTTTTTTTTTTTTACATCTGGCTTTTTCTTTTATCACCATTTTTTCCTTGTGTAAATTGGCTATTCCAGTTTTATGTGTAGTTAGTTTTTTCTTGTTGTGTTTTAAGGGCTATTTATATACCGAAGATTTCAACTCTGCCTATCTGCAATGTTGCAGTGGGAGAATTCCAGCCCAGGTGAAGGAGCAAGGGAGGGAGGAGAGCAGGGACACGCCTGGGGCGGCCAGGTGAGGTCGCTGCCTCGGCTGGGAGCTGGGCCGGTCAGGGTCGACGGGGCAGGGGGCCGCCTCGGGGCCAGGCGAGGGATTCGGCCCGTCGACGGGCCGTGACTAGGTCGGGAGCGGAGCTGGAAGGGGTGTGCGCCCGCCGGAACGCGTGTGAGACCCAGTCTCGGAGCCCACGGGGCCGGCCCTGGCCAAGCCAACGCGGGGAGGCGCTCAGCGGCCCGACTGCCCGGCCGCAGCTCCCCTGGGCCCGGCCCCCCGCCCCGCCCCGCCCCGCCCGTGGGGCATCCTGGGTGCGGGGGCGGGGCGGGAGCGGCCTCTTTAAGTGGCGCTCGCGGCCGCAGGGACAGAACGGCCGCCGAGGGTTGAGGCTCACTCTGCGCCACCGAGCCCCGCGCCCGCCGGCATGGCCGCCCTGCTGACGCCCGGCCAGCCGCCCGACGAGCAGGACTTCATCCAGGCCTACGAGGAGGTGCGGGAGAAATATAAAGGTACGGCGCCCCTCACGCTGTCCCGGCCGCGCTGCTCTCTGGCCCGGCTACTCCAGGTTGGCCAGCCTGACAACCCTCCGCTGACCACCTTGCCTACGGTGGCCGTCCAGATGGCGGCCCAGCTAGAGCCTGGCCACCCTTTTGGCCTGCCAGCCTTGCTCGTCCCCTGCTCCCAGCGCCCAGGGAAGGGGCGGGCACGCTGGGCTGAGCCCCCGCGGCCATGCCCTTAATAGGGCATCCTGAGGCATGCACGAGTGGGTGGGGTGGGCCGCCGCGTGGGTGGGTGCATGGAGGGCTTTGTCAGTCCCGCAGTCAGGTCAGTGACCAGTGTGTGTGCCTAGCAGACACGTGGGTTCAAGGCTGAGCCATCCCCCTGCCCCTCCTCTGGGGCGCGTCCCCATGGGGCAAGGGTGGCTTGGGGCTGCCTGGCAATTGGTTGCATAGTTGTCGCCTCTCCTCACCTCCCCAAACTGGCTTGGGCCTGGGCTGCCACCTTTCTTTGGCAGAGACTCCTGTGGCACCCCTTCTCTGTCCCCTGGGGGGCAGCTGTGGGCTGGGGAAGTCAGAGCAGCCCCTCTGTCTTCTCTAGAGGAACATCAGAATGGCCTGTCCACCTACTCTGCGGCTTTGGCAGACCCCCATGTCCTGCTCCTCGCCTGCCTGGAGCCCCTGGCCCTGCCCAAGCCCTCACTGTTCTTGCTACTCTTGCAGCCCAGCTGCCTGGCTTGGGCTTGGGTTGCTGGGCTCTGAGCAGGCATGGACACAGCCCTGGCTCCCAGCCCACAGAGGCTTAGAGACCTGGGAGTGAGCTGCTGGGGAGGGTCAGGGTGGGGACCTAGGGCAGTGCCGACCACAGCAGGTTCCAGCTTCATGCGGCTGGTTGCTGGCTCTGCCCCCAAGGGCAACTCAGGGAGAGAGGTCCTGCTGGGGCTCTGCCTGGGGCCCTGTGGTGCCGCTCTCCACCGTGTCCTTGCCCAGGCAGGATAGGCTTCACTGTGCCTTGAGTTCATCTCTTCTAGATGTACCCCATGACCAGCTTTCCTGGGCAGGGTGGGTGTGCCACTGTGGTCCTCTTTGCTAGTGCTGTGGCCAGCCTGTTTGCCTGTGTGACCAGTACACCTGGGCCAGGGGAGACGTTCCTGTGAGAGTGGCTCCTAAGCCTGACCACTGCACCCCGGGGAGGCTTTGGGAGGACAACCTGTTGCTCATGCTCTGCACAGCTGGCCCTGCCTCGGTGGGGGGGTCCACCTGGACAGGTGCAGTGCAGGGTAGCAGCTGCTTTTCTGGGCCACAGTCTTCCTGGCAAACCCTAGGAGAGGACTGTGTTTGAACTGACCACTCTGTTTAAAGTGGGGATACCTATGCAGAGTAGTGTTTCCTTCTGGAATCCTCCTTGGTCTGGTCAGGTCTCTGGGCTGCTTGTGGTGCCAGAGCCCATCCTGGCCCACGGGGCTTTATTTCCTCTATTTCTGTGGTGGGGACCTGCTTCCAACTTGTCCAGGAGTGGGGCCTGACAGATCCCATCTCGGTGCTCTCTCGCCCAGTTCCTGCGTGTAGGTGCTGGGGTGCCTACCTGAAGGGGGATTGTGGTGTTGCAGCTGCCTGCATGTGTGTGCCACTGGCCTGAAAGTCACTAAGCAGGAAAGCAGATGCTGAGGTTCCTTGAGCAGGACCGAGGTAGAGAGAGCATGGTGGGACATACTAGGTGCCTGAGCTCCTCAGCTCCTGGCTCAGACAGGGAGGTGGGGGAGGGGCTGAGCTGGTACCTGTGGCTGGGGGCCACAGGCTGAGGCTGAGCAGTGGCCTGGGGAAGGCCAGAGGTGGCCCCGTGTGCCCCGCACCTCTTCCAGGCCTGGCACCTGTGAGCCCCTTGGACCCTAGAGAGGGAAGAGGGAAGGACATGGTGCCTGCTGTCAGCCAGTGAGTGCCTGGGAGATAGTAACTGAGTCACCTGCGTTGTGAGCAGCTGGAGAAGGGATAGGGGAGTACCGCTATCCGGGGCCCACCTCAGCACTGGCCCACTCTAAGGAGGGCGGGGAGGCCCAGGCCTGCGCCCAGGGACACCTGCCCAGACTGTCATTGAGCTGAGGAAGGTTCTGGCTTCTGCCTTCTGGCCTTCTCCCTGCTCTCACACTTGCTCCCAGCCCTGCCTTCCCTCACAGAAGCGTCACCTCCCCTATCTGACCCTCGCCCCAGTGACCTTCACCCCTCCAGCATCTCAGACCCTACCCTGGACACGTCATTCCCTGGCTCTCCCCCTGGAAATCCCCAGTCTTCCCTGTACAGTTGGTCAGGCATGCTCCTCCCAGAATATTTTCAACTTCCTGTCTGTCCAAGCCCCTCACCCCTCCCCATCCTCCCTGCCTTCTCTCTAGGGCAAATTCTTCTGGGGCTGAGGCCATTGGGGCCTGTGGTGGGAGAGCTCTGGGTGCCTCATGGGAGGGCTCCTCCCATGCCAGGGGCTGTGGGCTGGTGACTTGCAGCAAAGGGGTCCTGACCCCACCCCCACCTCCCAACTCTGGCCTGTGACAGCTCCCTGAGGCTGAGCCACCCTGCTATAGGGTAGCTCATAGGAGCCTGGAGAGGCCTGGGGTCAGGTGCAGGAGGGCAGGAAGGAGTTTGGGGGAGAGTTGAAGTGATACAGGTGACTGGAGGGGAGGATATTTGGTGACAAAGGAGCAGCCTGAACCCCAAGCAGTGCAGCACACACAGTGGGCAGGGCCTGTCCTTGGGGTCAGGGCATAAGGTGCAGGGTGGGGAGTGGGGAATGGGGCCAGCCAGGGGGCCTGGGCAGCCAGGGATAGAGACTTTAAGCTTGTCTTGTCAGGGATGCGACTGGGGTGGAAACAAAGTCAGTGTGGATCCGAGAATGGGCTAGGCTTGGGGGTGGCTGACCAGGCTGATGAGATGGTCCTGGAAGGGCTAGTAGTTGTGAGAGGGGAGGACAGGGGTGAGTGCTGTTGGTGAGTGGGTGGAGTTGATCCCTGCAGAATGCACCCACCTGGGAGACGTCCATTGGTCTGGGGAAAAGGTGGGGCTGGAGAGGGGCCAGGAGGAGCATCAGTGTGTCCATGGGGCATGTGCCAAGTGTGTGGCCTGTGCTTTCTTCAAGACCCTCGCAGGCCCTGCGCCGACGTGGTGCCATTGTACCTGGCCCCTTCTCATGTGTCCCCACTCTCTCCCATCCTGGCCTCTGAGCTTGGGTTTATCTCTGTCCCTGGCACTGGCCCCAGGCCCTTGGCCAGCATTTGCAGGGTGTTTGCATGGGTGAATGGGTTAGGGTGTGGGGCATCATCTGCAGTGGCTGGAGCTCAGTTGGCAGAAGCAGAGGCTAGCAGTTATTTGAGGCTCTTTGGAGAGAGTTTTTGGTCTGCATTTACTGTCAAAAGTAAAGTATGCTAAAAAAAAAAAATCAAGCACTGTAGAAGTATATGAAAAATGGTGAGAGTACATCTCTGGCCCCAGTCTCACTGGCTGGGATGACCGCTGTGTGCATGTGTGAAAGAGGGAGAGAGAGAATGCAGAGATGTGGCCTGCCTTTACAGTGAGCTCAGATGGTGATTTCCTCCAGAGCCACTGGCTTTCCATGTCAGCACAGATTAGATCAGGCTCATGCTGAGTATCAGTATTTTTTAATAGCAGCTTTATTGAGATGTAATTCACATGACATACAGTTTACCCATTTAAAGTGTACAATTCAATGGTTTTTGGTATATTCAAAGTTGTATAGCTGTCACCACCATCAATTCCAGAATATTTTTGTCACCCAGACCCTGGCAGCACTGATCTACTTTCAGCCTTTATGGATTTGCCTGTGTTGGACATTTCATATGCATGGAATCATACATGACTTCTCTCACTAAGCATACTGCTGTTCATCATGGTATAGTGTCCATCAGTACTGCCTTCCTTTTTATGGTAGAATAATATCCCATGGTGTGGATATACCAACTTTTGTTTATGCATTTGTTAGTCGGTGGATATTTGGATTATTTACACCATTTGGTTGTTAGGAATGATGCTACTATGAACATTTGCATGTAAGTTTTTGTGTGGATGTATTTTTTTAATTTCTCTTGGATAGATACCTAGGAGTGGAAATTCTGGGCCATGTGGTAATTCTATATTTAACCATTTGAAGAACTGCCAGATTGTTTTTCAAAGTAGCTGCACCATTCTACATTCCCAACAGTAATGTGTGAAGTTTCCAATTTCTTCACATCTTCACCCATGCTTGTTATTATCTGACTTTTTGCTTATAGACATCCAATCCTAATGGGTGTGAAGTGGTATCTCATTGTGATTTTGATTTGCATTTCCTGATGGCTAATGATGCTGAGCACTTTTTCATGTGATTATTGGTCACTTATATATCTTCTTTTGAGAAATGTCTATTCAAATCCTTTGTTCATTTTACAATTGGGCTTCTGTATTGTTATTATTAAGTTATAAGTGTTCTTTATATATAGATCCCTTATCAGATATATGATTTGCAAAAATTTTCTCTGATTCTGTGGGATGCCTCTGATGGCGACCTTTGAAGCACATACATTTTAATTATTATGAGTCCGGTTTGTTTATTTTTTTTGGTTGCTTTTGCTTTTGGTGTCATATCTAAGAAACCATTGCCTCATCCAAAGTCACGAAGATGTAGGCCAATGTTCTCTTTTAAGAGTATTATAGTTTTAGCTTTTACATTGAGGTTTTTTTGTTTTTTTTGTTTTTTTTTTGAGATAGAGTCTTGCTCTGTTGCCCTGGCTAGGGTGCTGGGTGTCAGCCTATCTCACAGCAACCTCAAACTCCTGGGCTCAAGCAATCCTCCTGCCTCAGTCTCCCAAGTAGCTGGGACTACAGGCCTAAGCCACCACGTCCAACTATTTTTTTTTTCTATTTTTACTTGCCCAGCTAATTTTTTTCTGTTTGTAGTAGAGATGGGGTCTTGCTCTTGCTCAGGCTGGTCTTAAACTCCTGACCCCAAGCTGTCTTCCCGCCTCAGTCTCCTACAGTGCTAGGATTACAAGTGTGAGCCACCTCACTTGACCTTTTGTTTTATTTTGAATGAATTTTGTGTATAGCATGAGGTAGGGGTCCAAATTCATTCCTGGGCATGTGACTACCCAGTTGTCCTAGCACCATTTGTGGAAAAGATTATTCTTTTCCCATTGAATGGTCTTGGCAGCCTCATGCTTTTTAATGCCCACAAAATACTCCATTATATGGGAGTACCACAGTTCATTTACTCAATCCTTTAGATAGACATTTATCATTAGAAAAGATTGTGTTTCTAAATTGCTCTGCCGTACAGATGAGCCCAGCAGATATGAGGCTGACATTTTCCTATTGCTTGCCTATCTGATTGATGAAAAATTCTAATTTGTTTTAATTTGCATTCTTTGATTATTAATTAAGGCGAGTATTTCATTTTTTGAGTTATTGACCATTTGCATTTTTATGAGTTGCTTGTTCAAAAGCATTATTCATTTGTCTGTAAGGTGTTTTATTTCTTTTTGACTTATAAGAGCTCTTTACATATTATGCATATTGACTTCCTTACATATTATATACTTTTCAAATTTTTTGCTCAGTTACTTTTTAAGTAAATTTAAAAAAACTTTCTCTCTCTCTCTCTCTCTTTTTTTTTTTTTGAGACAGAGTCTTACTTTGTTCCCTGGGCTAGAGTGACATGGCATCAGCCTAGCTCACAGCAACCTCAAACTCCTGGGCTCAGGCAATCCTTCTGCCTCAGCCTCCCAGGTAGCTGGGACTACAAGCATGCGCCACCATGCCTGGCTAATTTTTTCTATATGTTTTTAGTTGGCCAATTAATTTCTTTCTATTTTTAGTAGAGACAGGTCTTGCTCTTGCTCAGGCTGGTCTCGAACTCCTGAGCTCAAACGATCCGCCTGCCTCGGCCTCCCAGAGTGCTAGGATTATAGGCGTGAGTCTCTCTCTCTTTAAGAGATGGCGTCTCACTATTGTTGCCTAGGCTGGACTCCAATTCCCGGGTTCAAGCGATCCTCCAACCTCAGCCTCCTGAGTAGCTGGGACTACAGGAGTGTGCCACTGTGCCTGGCTTTAAATATACTTTTTATCAAAGTATAACATTTTTACAGAAAAGTGTACAAATTATACATATGAATCCTTTATATTTAAGGGTTCTGCATCTTAGGATACCACCAACTGCAGATCAAAAATATTTGGGGGGAATAAAAACCAATAAGAAATAATAATAATAATACAAATAAAAAACAGTACATTATAACAACTATTTATTTATACAGCATGTACGTCATGTTAGGTGTTATATGTAATCTAGAGATGATTTGAAGTATATAGGAAGATGTGCCTAGGTTATATGCAAATACTAAGCCATATTATATCAGGGACTTGAACATCCGTGGATTTTGGTATCCTCAGGGGTCCTGGAACTGACCCCTCGCTGATACCGAAGGATAACTGTATACCACTTAAATTTCAAAGTTGCCTTGTGATCAGCACCTAGGTCATGGAACAGAGCTTTTTAACTCCTTAAAAGCTCCCTGTGTCCCCAGTTGATCCTGCCTGTCCTGACATTTCACACCATGGATTAGTTTTGGTTTAATTCTGTGTTGACTTGAGCCAAATCAACTTTTCAAATTCACTAGTCTCCTATTTTATGACCCTTGGATTTTATGCTGTGCTTACGATGGCCTTTTATAAAAATATCTGCTGAGAGTGTCTTCCAATACTGGTACATTTTAAAAAATATCTTCATCTTTAATCAGCGTGAAATTTGTTTGGGGCTGAGGTATGTAGGAGACTGTGGGTATCATGCTCTCAGGGTCTGGATGTGGGTTCGTGGGCAACAAGGATTTTAAACATCTCCCTTCCTACCAACTCAGCTTCCCAAGGGCAGGGTCCATGTTTTGCTGTACCTCTTTGGCCCTGAGCCAGACCTTGCCCTGTCATGTGGCAGGTGTGGCTTGAAACAAGTGGATGGATGGTGGGGACAGTTGGACTCCGAGCTGGAACCTGCAGGAATCCTGGCCTGGCACCTCCAGAGGAGCTGCTGAGGAGAGACCCCAGTGGCAACAATGGATATGGAGAACAGCCTGGGGTGGAGGTGGTGTGTCTGCAACAGGGAAGGCAGAAGAGCAGGAGTTTAGCTTTGGGCATATAAAATTGGAGATGGTCATGAGATAGGAATGCATGTGCAGATGCCAAGACATGCCAGACTGAGCTGGAGGAGACCAGGCTGGGGGGCAGTGGTTCAGGCCCTCACTAGGGAAGGCCAGGGGCCTGAGCTCTGAGCCCCAGGTCCTCCAGAGTCTAGTGGCTGATAGGACAAGCTGTGAGAGAGCAGAGCAGTGGGCTGGGGCGGTGCAGGATCCTGGTAGTGCAGAGGAGGCAGGGCATGAAGAAGCAGGGAAGGGCCACCTTGGATGGGTTCTCGAGAGCAGGGTGAGGCCTGAACAGTGCTGGAAACCAGGTGATGAGGTGCACTGGAGACCTCAGCAAGACTGCTTGGGATATGGTAAGATTGGAGGTGGGCGGCCATGGTGAGTCGAGCAGCATGGGAGGGAGGATGCTCTCCAGGATGGAGCAGTGACATGGAGTGTCGCCTGCACAGCCACAGCCTTGTCAGAGCACTGGCCCAAGGTCCCTGGGGAAAGGGCCAAGCCGAGTACTGGGTGATCTCTCTCATTTACCCAGCCACACTTGTCAGGGGACCAGTTTTGATTGCTGCTTGCCACTGAGGGCCTAGTAGTTCAGACGTGAGGGATGATTTTCCCAGCATTGAGCTGTTGGGCCCCAGCAGGATGGGAAGATGAGGACAGTGTGCCCTGTGACCCAAAGTGAGCTGGCAGCAGAGGGGCCAGGGACAGGCACCTTGAGAAGGGACTCAGGCTGGGGAGGGGTGATGCTGGTAGGGGGCCAGGTGCCCAGATCTACCATGGCTGGGAGCCAAGGGTGATGCCCACAGATCCACGGTAGGCAGGGAGATGTGGGGCCTGGAGAGGTCAGTGACTCAAGAGGGAGTGGGCCAGGTCATCTCTAGGGTGGTGGCCCAGGGCAATGGCAGACCAGGTAGAAGGGGAGTCAGGAACTCCCTCTCAGATGATAGAAGGAAGGTGTCAGGTTGGAAGACTGGTGATCCCTGTAAGATTTGGGACCCAAGCATGCAGGGTCTGCTCCCTTCCTCCCTTCGCCTTCTTCCTCTACTCTGTGGGGGTTTGGGTCATGGTTTATGTGCAGAAGAGTCCTCCCAGCTGAGTGGTCAGCTCTTGGCAGGGACCTTTTTTGCTTTTTCCCTGAGGCAGAGGAGACTTGGGCCCAGGATGGGGGTCACTCTGCTGCCCTATCTGGTTCCAGGAGTGGGGGCAGACCCAGGGCCAGTGCTGTAGGAAAGGACGGCCCCAGAGTGGCATCTGGCTTGGCTGGTCTGAGTGTGGGAGATCTGGGGCAGGCAAGTGTGTCAGGTGGGCTGGGGAAGCACCCAGGACAGTGGGGTAGGGAAGGCCCTCTACAGGAGGCACACCAGGGTGGGGGTTGGAGGGCTGGATGCGCAGTTTTGCAGGGTGCAGGTATGAGGTAGCTGGTAGGAAGCGGAGAGAGGTGTCCATAGTAGGCTTCTCTAGGTGTGACTTTAATGATCTTTATTCTCCTCTTCTTTTGTTTTCCAAATGAGTATGCATTTTGACTTTTTGAAAATGCATCTTAATTTTTTCTTTCTTGTTAACTGTGGCTACATGGGAAGCTAGTAGAACAGGCACAGGATAAGCCTTAAGAGACACAACTGGGCTTCACTTTTTTTTAGAGACAGTGTCTTACTCTGTCACCCAGGCTGGAGTGCAAACTCCTGGGCTCAGGTGATCTTCCTGCCTCAGACTCTCAAGTAGCTGGGCCTATAGGTATGCACCAACCACACCTGCCTAATTAAATTTTTTTTTTTGTTGAGATGGGGTCTTGCTACATTTCCTAGTCTGGTCTTGAACTCCGGAGCTCAAGTGATCTTCTCGCCTCAGCCTCCCAAAGTGTTGGGATTATAACGTGAGCCACCATGCCTGGCCAGGCTTTGCTTTTATTATTACCACAAGAACTCATGGTTATTTACAGAATACAAATTGCCCCAAAGAACATACCCTGTTTCAGGTTCCTGTGGCTGCTGTAACAATTCCCACTAACTGGATGGCCTGGAACAATAGGAATGTGCTCTCTCAAAGTTCTGGAGGCCACACATTCACAGTCAAGATGTGAGCAGGATCACACTCCCTCCGTTGCTCTTTGGGGCAGATTCTCTTCCTTGCTTCTCCTAGTTTCTGGTGGCCCTTGGTGTATCTTGGCTTGTGGCTGCATCATTCCAATATCTGCCTCCATCTTCCCATGGCCTTCTGTCATGTGGCTTCTCTTCCACTTCTCGTAAAGACACTGGTCATAGGTTTTAGGGCCCACCTGAGTAATTTAGGATGATCCTCATCTCAAGATATTTATCTTACTTACATCTGCAAAGACCCTTTTCTTCAAATAAGGTAACATTTGTGGGGTCCAGGGATTTAGATGTAGACATATCTTTTGGGGGCCTCTGTTCAATTCACTACAGTCTGCCTTGTGGCCCCCTAGAATTGATATCTGTCCCACATCCAAAATACATTCACCTTCTCCTGACATTCCCCAAAGTCTCAACTTATAGCATCCCCTCTAAGTCAAAAATTTTATTGAGGGAGCTGCTCTGCTATGTACAAAACCCTGACCCAGAAGCAGGTTGTTTACAAATGGTTTGGCCCCAGGTTCCCCACAAACATGTGTTGCATGATGGGTGCCTTTCTGGCCATGCCCCAAAAGTCCCAAGTCTCATCATATAAATTGTCTAAATCAGGTATGGGTGAGGCTCTGGGTAGGGTCCAGACTGGGGCAAAATTCTTCTGCATCTTTGTAAAACTAAAAAGCAAGCTGTATACTTCCAAATTACAATGTTGGGCATAGACTGGATATATATTCCAAAAGGGATAAATGAGAAAGAATAAAAGGGTCACTAGTCCCAAGCACATCTGAAATCCAGCAGGACAAATTCCTTTAGGTTTCAGGGCCTGGGAATACTCTTCTGTGGTACAGTGCTCTACTCTCTGCACCTGTAGCTCTGCTGGCCTCTGCCTCTGGACCCATGCATGGCTCCACCCCATGAGCCTGAGGCTCTGCTCCTGAAGTCATTCTTCCGTTTTTCTTGAAGGGTAGCACATGTTTGCAGCTGACTAGTTCTGTCACCCTGTTTCTTGCCTGTAGAATCTCAGAAGTCTAACGCCTTCCTTCATTTCATCCTGCTTCTATCCTCTTCAGTACAAGCTGGCAGTGTTTCTGCAGATACAACATTCTCATAAAACTTGTGGGTCTCCCTTGTATGTCACAGGGAGCCAGGCCATTAGACAGGTGGACTCACCACTGATCTTTCCTGGATAATCTCATCTGTATTCCCGGCTTCTGCTGAGATGGTTGAATGGACCCAGGGGTCATGCACCTGATCTGTTGATTGAAAGGCTAGGCAGTCACACCTGTGCCTCTCTCTCTAAAGCACACTTTCCTAACAGTGCACCTCCCGACATTACCATCTTTTGTGATTTCCCAAATCACAAGTGCTGGTTCCTTTTTGCTTAATAGTTCCTTCCTCAGTTTATCTCTTTCTTCCTGCACTTCACCATAAGTTGCAAGAAGCAACCAAGCCACACCTTCCACACTTTGCTTGGAAATCTCTTCAGCTAAAAATCCTGGTGCATTGCTTACAATTCTATTTTGCACCCAACAGTAGAACACAATTCAGCCAAGTCCTTGTTGCAATCTGACAAGGCTCACCTCTCCCCAAGTTTCCAATAATATGTTCTTGATTTCCTTCGAAGGCCTCACCAGCAACGTGTAACCAACATCCATATTTCCATCAACTGTCTGGTCAGGCAATCTAGGCTTTTTCTATCATGTGCCTCAAAGTTCTCTACCCTCTGTTCAATACCCAATTCTAAGGCCACTTCCACATTTGAGGGATTTGTTACAGTAGCACTCCACTCCTGGTAACAACATCTGCATTAATTTCCTGTGGTTGCCATAACAAATTATCAGAAACAGGGTGGTCTAAAAAAAAAAAAACAGGATTTATTTTCTCACAGTTCTGGAGGCCAGAAGTCCAAAATCCAGGTGTCAGTAGGTCCGTACTTTCTCCGAAGGCTCTTGGGAAGAGCCTGCTTTGCCTCTCTGGTTCTCCCATTCCCTGGTTCTTGGCTGCGTCACTCTAATCCCACCTCTGCATGTCTCTCCTCGTCTGTCTTTTCCAAGGACACTTTGAGATCTAGAGCCCATCCAGATAATCCAGGATGATCCATCTCGATCCCTTTAACTTAATTACATCTGCAAAGACCCTACTTCCAAGTAAGGCCACATTTATGAGTTCTAGGGATATGGGCATATTTTTTTGTGGGCCACCATTTAACCCCCATCCCAAGTCATCCTGCAGTGATTGATTGATGTATTGTGTTGTGTGCTTGTTTTAAAAAGTGTGCACGGTGCTTTTTCATATTTTTAAATTTATTTGTAATTTCATAATTGTTATAAAGTATTTTAGACATATGTAACTTCTTTTTACTTAATGATACAACATGGACATATTTCTGTGACATCAATTTACAATATTATATTCCTTCGTATGGTAGCCATATAATATTTAAATCAATTACTTCTCATGGAACATTATTTTTGTTTTTTTGGTATTAGAAACTGCTGCAATGAACAGCTTTGTAGCTGGATCATTGTGCATGTCTATGACAGTTGTTAAAATAGAATTTCTGGGTCAAATGGTTTTCAAAATTTAAGCTTTATTAACACCAAAATATCATTTTTCTCCTGTCATATTGGCAAAAATCCAAAAATCTGGATTTCTGGGTTCTGCTGGTGAAGTTGAGGGAACCAGGCCAGTGAAAGTGTCTGTCAGATCTCTAGGCTCAGGGTGTGAACAAGCAGAAGACAGGGGCACCATCCTGAGCACCTCCCGCTGGAGGAGCTGGGTGGGTGGGTCCCTGTGCAGAGTGGTGACTCCCGAGGGGTAGGGTCAACGAAGAAGCCAGGGCAGAGAGTGCATATGAGATGTCACCGTTTGTGTTAAATGGAGGAAGCCAAGAATCACATTTGTATTTGCTTGATTTTTCCATAAAGAAATTCTGGAGGAGAAACAGGAAGCCACTAATAGTGATTTTCACTGTGTGTGGGGGTGGGAAGGGTTCAGGCTGGGAGGGAGACTTTGCACTCTATACCTTCAATGTTTGATTCACATGAATATTTTCTATTCAAAAAAATTTTTTTTAATAATTTCTAAGAAACTTGTTAGGTATCGCAGTTGACTACCCCCAGGTAATGCCTGTGAGGCCGACTCCTCACACCTGCAGCAGCTTCAGACAATGGAACCTCACCAGTCTGATGTGGAATTGTGTAACTGAGTAAATGGGGCAATTATTAATGGAGTTTTCGCCCAGACCCAGCGGGAGGGCTGGTCAGAACTGCAGTGGTGTTAGCGCATAGGTTAACTTATGGAGCATTGGTGTCTGTGGGGTTGGACTGCGTTCAGGAACCTCATTCTCCTCGTGGAGCTGGGGCTTTGTGCACTCAGGGCTTTCCGTGCTTAAGATCTGAACTGTTGTTTATCTTATTCTAGAGTATTTTGTTTCTTGCACTACTGATGAAGAGTTTTTCCTGTTGTATTTTCCTAACAAGTTATTGCTGGTCTATAAGAAATCTCTTAGTTCTTTTAAAAATGTATTTGAAGCCAGTCCCTTCAGTGACCTCCTTTATTAGTTCTAATAAGTGGTGAGTTGAGTTTGTGTAGGTGCCCATAGGAGCAGCGCTGACGTGTATAAATGCTTTACTGTGTCTTGATGCTGGGATGAGAGCCAAGCCAGTGCTGTCTCCTTTCATGTTCACACACCCTCATTGGCCTTGAGAGGCCCCTTGCCTCTGGGTGGATGCTGTGGTGGCCTTCAAAAGATGTTCCCATGTTAACAAGTGCACTGTCTTTCCTCAGTTACTGGTCCATTTTTAAAAATCAGAAATGCTGGTTGATTTTTATCAAATGAGTTGTCAGCATTTTTGAGATCAATATATAAGTATTCTTTAATCTACTAGTGAAGTAACTATATTAAGAGTTCCTGGGATGCACATCACCCTTGAACTCTAAGAATTCATTTATCCAGGTGTTGGGAGTTGCAAAAATAAGAAAAACAAAACAAAAAAAGAATTCATTTAGTCATTCACGCCATGTTTCCTATGTGACACACCTTTGTGTCCATTGCTGGGGTGAGACAGCCACCCCAGGGGCCCACACAAGTGTCTTAGCATTGGTGCCATTCCTGCTGGGTGCCTTTCTTCCAAGGCCTAGAGATGCGGTCCACCGTGCCACAGCAGAGCAGATGCCTGTGAGGAGGGACGGCCCCAAGGAGGGGTGGTGGCAGGGCTGTGTCAGGACCTAGCTTATGCTTTAAAAGCCCCTGGCTGCTGTGTGCCAAGTGCTCGGAGGAGGAGGGAGTAGGGGCAGCCAGTAGGCCACCGCTGTCCTTGAGGTGAGCAAGGTGGTGGCCAGGCCCGGAGTGGTGGCGGACACAGTGGGTAGAGGATGGGTTTGGGAGAGATTTGGGAATGATAGAGCCTCCCAATGAATGGGACATGTGGATGGGACTCAAGACCTTCCCCCCAAATAGGTCTCTGGTGGGCCTCTGGTGTCATGATACTCTTGTACTAGGCTGCAAGGGCAGAGAGGTGGATGGAGTAATCTCTGCATCCTGGGCCCTCACTGAGCCTCCAGGAGCCCTGGCAGGCACCTCACCCAGCAGTGTGGCGGACCTGGACCCACAGGCTCCCAGGAGCCCCCAGGGTGACTGGCCAGCACAGGAGTGGCCTTCCCATTGGAGGAAGGCTTCCCTCCCACCCCTGTCCCACAGGTCCACAGAGGTGGAGGCTGGTGCTGGGCCAGGGCTGCAGGGAAGAGGCCCAGTGGTACAGGGGGGTTGGCTCCTGTGGTCCCAAGCAGGTACAGGCAGGGAGCACAGCAGGGAGCCATATGTCAGGAGAGAATGTAACCTGCAGGAACAGTCTGTGGTGGGGTCTCACTGGGCTTGGTCTCCCCTGGGCTATCATGGGGGTCCCTGAGTACAAAGCGTCTGCTGGCAGGGTCTCCAGCTATCAGAGGTCACCCCTGCACAGGACCACCCAGATCACCTGCCCACTAGCCTGCTCCACCACTACCAGTGAGCCCCAGCAGGGCTGGCCACCATGGGGATGAGGGCAGGTGTGAAGATGAGGGGCCCTGGGCGGAGCACAAAGCTGAGGGCAGGCAGGGTGGTGGTTGGCAGGGCCTCAGGAGTGGGACCACCTACATACCAGTGAGGTATGTAGGGCAGAGTCAGGGTCCCCTCTCCTTGGCCTGGGCCTGGCCAAGGCTACCAGGGGCTAGGGGACTTATGAAGAGGGGGTTTCTTTGTGCCCAGATAAAGGGGCTGGGAAGGAGGGAGAGCCTGTTTGTGGTATCTGGGCTTGGCTCAGGTTCTAGGGTCCCAAGGGTGTGAGCTGCCTCCTGGAATTTGCAGAAAGCTTTGAGAGGGTTTGGCCTTGCCCAGGGTGTAGTAGGTACCTGGCCCAGGAGACCTGGTGGGACCCTAGTTGGGCAAGGGGGAGCTGTACTGAGTCAGACTGCCGACCCTCTGGAAGGGCTCCCAAGTGGCCAGAACAGAAGCTGGAGGCTGAGGGTTCTCCTGCTGCATCTGGTGGTCAGGCCGGCTCCTGCTGGGGGTTGTACTTTTTCAGTCAAATTTATTCGTGACCCATGGGTTGGTTACCAGGCGGCAGAGCAATGAAATTTCCTGGGCAGTAAGGATGGGAAAAGCTGAGTGCTGTAGAGAAGGGTCGGGGGCTTTGCTTCTCACTCACCAGAGCTGGGTAACCAGGGGCATCCAGCTTCCTCTACACCTGCTCCCTTTCCCCCCAACCTGCCTAAATCTCTCACCTCCAGGCCCTTCACTGCCAGCCTGGGACCTGCCTGTCCTGCTGAAATCTCTGACTGTAGCTTTGTCTCCAGCTGCCCCCTCCTGGCTGTAGCCACCCCCACATTCTTTGGTGTTGGCTGGACTTGCTTTCTCTTGCCTCAGGGCTTTTGCAGGTGCATCCTCTTCCTTTGCTGGCTAGCTGCAGCCTGTCTTTCCGTCCCCACTTAGCTGTCCCTTCATCTGGGAAGCCTGTGCTAAGGAAGAGCCAAGGAGCCAGCTCCATGTGCCCTGCGGAGCCTTTCCCAGGGTTCTGTAGCTGCTGCCACTTCAAAGGCTGCACTATGTAGCCACAGTTCCAGGCAGGCTGCACAGGGCCATCGCAGGGGCACCTTCACTAGACCTTCTAGCTGCCAGAGCTTGTCTAAGAGACCCTTGGTTGCATGCAGGTGGCTGTTCACAGGTGGGCAGCTCAACTGAGGGGCACATTATAGGCAGGGTCAGTGCATGGAAACCTGGGGCGTCCCTTCTCTGAACAGTTTCTGCCTTCACTTTTACATTAGCTTCAAACCAGGATCTTATGAAGTTCAGTTTTATGCACTTAAAAAATAGAACCAATGCTGATTTTTTTTAAACATATGAGCTTTTCCATAGTTTTTAGATCTGCTTATAAATACCTGTTAGTTTCATTTGAGTTTAATAAGGGATTACTGTTCGCTTGCAGACCAAGTTTAGGTTTATCCAGAGTAGCTTAGTAAAAAGTAACTAGGTATTTGGGTGTAAGGAATCATAAAATTCTGTTGTAATTTCTCACTTTACCATTTACCTACCCCAAGTTTGGCAACTGGTGTTTCCTTAGACCTACCCTACCCTGGGCTGCTTAAGTCCCAGGGAGGGTAGGGATGGGAACAAGAAGCCAGCCCAGAGCTGCTGGTCTCCAGTCTGGGGCTGGCACTGGCCTCTGCTTTGCCCATTAGCCTATACCTGCGGGTGCTGTCTGTGCACTCCTGTGCCACTACTGCATCCTCTACCCCAGCCCAACCTGGCACACAGCCACCTGCCTGCAGAAAGGATAGGCACCTACAGGAGGTGGCCTGGCTGGGCAGGGGCCTTCGGGTGAGGTCAGAGGAAGGGCCTGGCTGGAGCCTGAGGCAGGCTGGCCACTTCCCATGAAGGCTGTCTTGCCCTCCACTGCCTAGCACAGAGTGCCAGGGCAGAGCACAGTCTGGGGGCTGACGCTGAAGGAGTGCCTTGGTGTGGGCATGGCCTACATGTTACTTTATGTCTTCCTGCAGCACAGTGAATGAGGCAGAGCTGGTCTCACATTGTCCCTAGGAGGCAGACAATGAAACACTCTACTCCCCACCAGCTGCCCTGTCAGCCATTGGGGTGGTTAGATCAAGAGCAGCTGCCTAGGGTCCCCAGTGGAGGGGGGGAGGTATGGAGGTGGGACCCTGCAAGGAGCCGATATGTCGTCTTGGTGGCGATGGAGATGGTGACAAGTGGACAGACTGGGAAGTGGAGCCAACAGGACCTGTGGGGCTGGCTGTGTGGGGTGATTGACCCAGGGTTTTGGTCCGAGCCACTGGGTGGTGGATGGTGGGACGCCCATGGAGCTGGGAAGACAAGGTCATTCTAAGGCCAACTTAGTTGGGATTTGCTGAGTGGCAGCAGCTAGGGTGCAGGTGGGAGCCTGGAGGGACATGTCATTTTGGGAGTATAGAGAGCATCTTGAACCATAGAACATGGTGAAGTGACCCAGGGAGCCTGTTGGTGAAGGGCTCACGGAAACCAGGGGAGAGGGCACAGGGAAGGGGCTCTGGCATTGGGGTGTGGGAAGTGGGAAAGTGGCTGCTCCTCTTGGTTAATCGTGGCTTGTCCTTGGTCCTGGGGGCATGACTGCAGACAGCCCCCCAGCCCCAGCCCTGGAGAGGGGCTGGTTGAGGAGGTCCAGATCCGTGGGTGTCTCCTGCAGGGAGTGGGTGGCTGAGTCTTCGAGGCCATGGACAGGCCCTTGCACGTGCGTCCCGCAGGCATGGCAGTAGAGGCAGGAGACTGTGAGATGGGCCGTCTGAGCGCGCCTGGATCCGGCCTGGTAGCCTGGTGGTCCCGCTGGAGTTAGCGGGGTTGCATGCCCCAGGAAAACAGACTGGGAAGGAGGGGTGGGGCGGTGCCTGTCCGGGAGCATGCGCCCGGGACAGCCCTGTGCGGCGCATTGATTAGCCGAAGCCCCGCCCCTGGCCAGCAAGCCCTGCCCCGCACCTCCGGGCTCCTCCTCAGGCTGCGGCGCTGGCCCCGGCAGTGCAGTGCGGGGCTGGCCTCCGCGTGGCGGCGGCAAAGCCGCTCTCAGTCTCCCAGCGCCGACATGGACCCCTCACGAGCCATCCAGCATGAGATCAGCTCCCTCAAAGGTGGGGTCCGGGAATGGGCCCGAGCTGGGGGGCGCGGACCACGCAGTGACCTCTGGCTGAGTGCAGCCTCTGCAGGGTGGCGGTCAGGGTCTGCAACCCAGGAGCAACTCTGGGGCGCTGAGCTGGAGCCACGGAAGATCCCAAGCTCATCTTCTCCAGGCTCCACTTGGTGCAGGGTCCTCCCTGGGCGGGCTCCAGAGGCAGGTCTGCAGCTTTGCAGGGAGTGTCGGGGGCGGGGTCGGGGCCGGTGGGAGCTCAGCCTTTCCAGCAGGGCGGCCCTTCCTCCTACCCAGCTTGAGGTGCAGGGTAGGTCCTGGGGGTCACTGTGCAGAGGCGCCGGCGAGCTGGCCCCCGGCAAGTCTACACTGCGGCTCTTTGTCCTAGGGTAGGGGGAGCTGGGGGCTGCCCAAGATCCCTGACTGGTTGCCCTGGAAACCTGAAGGGGGCCTGGAGTGGGGGAGGGGCGAGGAGGGGGCGGCCCAGCCCACACCCTGGCCCTCCTAGTGCTGAATCAGCTACTGCAGGGTGGGGGCGGGGCAGGGAGGGGCGTCCTCCCGCCCTGTTGACCTGGGAGGATGCCTGTACCCTGGAAGGTGGTGGAGGGAGTGAGGGGGTGTGCCGCAGGGGCGTGTGCCGCAGGGGGCGTGTGTCAGAGCTGGCGGGGTGGTGGAACATTCTGCTCCACTCCTCCCCGATCCCCCATGCCTGCAGGCGCCCTGGCTCGTGGGAGGGGACCCCACCGAGCCCCACCCCCTTTCTCTGGAGCCTGTAACTGCTGCCCTCTCCTGCCTGAAGTTGGCAGGGGGAGAGACGCATGAGGGGGTTAGGGTCTTGTGCAGGGCTGTATAGGAGGAGAGACCTTAGGCCCAAGTGCTTAGGGACCTTGGGTATGGCTTGGAACCACTTTGGGACTATGTAGGGGCCATGGGTTAGTTTCATGGGGCATTGGAAATTTGGGGGTTAGGTTGGGGAATCGTGCTGGGAAGATGGCACGAATGTATGGGGTGGGCATGGCGGAAGTGCAGAGGGTCAGTGTGTCGGGGGCTGAGGGACAGGCCTAGAGAAAAGGAACTTATGTGGGCACAGGGCTGGACCGGGCTATTGGACTGAGGGAGGCCTGGATCCCAGCTGTTGTAGGTTTCCAAGCCACCGCCCTGGTCGTGTGGAGGGTCTACAGGCACTGCCGGGCTGAGGGTGCATGGCTGCTGCCTGTGGTAGCAACTGCACCCTCCTAGAGCAGGTCTCCTCAAGGTGCTGGCCCCCCATTCTTGCATGGGCCTGGCTGGAGGGAGGGAGAGTGGTGCCAGTGCTGCAGTGAGTGGCCCGGCAGGCGGGCTTTGGGAGCAGTTGGCTGTGCCTTCAGGGTTTCATGCCTCTCACTGTGTGTGTGTGTGTGTGTGTGTGTGTGTGTGTGTGTGTTTGGAGCCTGCACCGTGGCACCATGGCGACGGCCCCATAAACCCGCCCCCACGCGCTGCTCCTTGGCCGCCTGCCTGCCGGCTGGCCAGTGCCTCCCACCTCAGAGATCCCCCACCCCCGCCCTATTTATAATCAGTTCCTGGGCTAGCCCTGCTTGGTGGGAATGGGTGTGTCAGCTTGTGGAGAGCACGAATCCGGGTGGGGGTTGATGGGGCACAGCATGGTAGAGTTGGGGTGTTGGGTGGGGCCCAGGCTATCCATGGTTGGGGGCTGGGGGTGGTGATAGGTGTGGCTGGGCCAGACTCCTAGGGCCTTACAGGGCTGTTTCCTCTTCCTTTCCTATGGGCCCCTGACTCTCTCCTGCTGTGGTGTTCCTCTTGCTTTAGTCTGTCTAGCTAGACCACAGGCAGGCACTCTCGGTGCCCAAGGTCTGTGTGGGCGGCAGGGACTGGGTGACTTTGATTTCCTGCAGCAGCCGGAGTCTCTGGCCTCTGACAGCTGGCCTGGGCTGGGGGTGGGTAGAGGCCCCAGTTAGAGCCCCACCTTGTGGTCTTCTCAGCATGCCCTGGGCTCAGCATGGCTGCGGTGTTTCTGGGCCATCCCTAATCGAGCCTGGAAGGGGAAGTGTTAAATTGGGTGGCCACTGCCTCCAGGCCCAGCCTTTGGAGGTGGGGGCTCTGTCCCTTTGCCTGCCTGCCTGCCTGATGGACAGCAGCAGGGGTGCCTGCAGCCCGCCTGTCCACGTGCTCCAGCAGTGCCCTCTGCTGCCCCCTCGGATTTCTGCCCCCCAAGACCCAGCTTCTTCCCATGTTCTCCCTCAGACCTCAAGTGCCCCTTCTTCAGAACTGTGTGAAGCCACAGATGCCCTGGAGTCACATCTGTGGTGGGCTTCCTGGCCAGAGGACTCCCCCCCTACTCAATCTGCCACCTTTTTCTTTAGATTCTTATCTACTTCCGTCCTATCTACTCCCTGTTCCCCACCAACTCCACAGTCTTAGGAACCTTGAAGGAACTGTTTAGAAACTGATGTAATTTCTGATGTTGGAGCCGTGGGGCCTGGGAGTGGAAAGAGGTAGTAGCCGTGGGGGTGGCCGCTGCCTTGAGGTGCCCCCAAGTCTGTGAGGGGCCCTGTTGGCTGTGGGTGGGAGGGGCCGCCCATGCTGCTGAGTCAGAGGGGGCTGGCCCAGCGTCCTGGAGGGCGGGCGGGAGGCTCGCACAGGCGGTCAGGCAGACAGCAGTGCCGGTTGGAATCAAAAGAGCCAAGGAGCCAGGCGCCGTAAGCCACGCTGTCCCAGAGCCCGTGCCTGAGCCTGCCTACCCTGCAGCAGGCCTCTGTTGCACCCTGTGCCGAGGGAGTCTCCTCAGGCTTCCTCGCTGTGCCCTGCTGGCCACTCTCGCCCGTGGGCACACCCGGCTCTCCGGCAGCCATGGTGGCTGGCATGCTCCTGCCGCTGGACCAGTTGCGGGCCATCTACGAGGTACTCTTCCGTGAGGGCGTGATGGTGGCCAAGAAGGACCCGAGGCCTCGCAGCCTGCACCCCCACGTGCCCGGTGTCACCAACTTGCAGGTCATGCGTGCCATGGCTTCCCTGCGGGCTCGGGGCATGGTGAGGGAGACTTTTGCCTGGCGTCACTTTTACTGGTACCTCACCAATGAAGGCATCACTCACCTGCGCCAGTACCTGCACCTGCCGCCGGAGATCGTGCCTGCCTCTCTGCAGCGAGTACGCCGCCCTGTCGCCATGGTGATGCCTGCACGCCGCCGAAGCCCGCATGTGCAGGCTATGCAGGGTCCCCTGGGCCCCCTGCCCAAGCGGGGGCTATTGCTGGCTGAGAGCCCTGCCCGTGAGGAGCAGCGGGTGTACCGCCGGAAGGAGCCTGAGGAGGGGACACCTGAAACCCCTGTGGTGCCTGCCACCACTCTGGGGACCCTGGCCACACCAGGCCCAGAGCCTGCCCCAACCACAGGTCAGCTGCATCCTGGCCCCAGCTCATGAGGGGCAGGGAGTGGGGGTTTCTGGCTGTTAGACGCCCAAGCTGAGGCCTGGTGGACTGGGGCAGGCAGCATGTGTGTAGGAGCTTTGCTCATGCCGGCAGGTGGCGCCCTCTCTATCTGAGGATGCTGGGTGGGCTGGTCAGTGGACCCATGTGGCTCCTCCTTCTGAGTTGAGGACTTTGGGGTGGGTCAGCCGAGGAGGAGCTTGTGGGCTGATGCCAGCCCATCCCCAGGCGTACCCCAGGGCTGGGTGCAGGACCTGAGGGGTCCAGCTGCTGGCTCAGCCCTGCCCCTCTCCCCAACACTGCCTTGGCCCTTGCCCCCTGTCACTCCTCTCCCTGTCCCAGTGGCCTTCTGCCTGGATGCCCCTCTGCACAGAGGTAGGGGTGTACAGAACACGTGCTGGCTTGGGACAGCGTGGCCCAAGCGAACTGCTCTACTTCTGTGAGCCTGCACAGTGGGGTGACACCTGCCCCAGGTGTTGGCTCAGGTTCAGTATTGCACAGAGAGTGTTGGACATCACCAGCAACCAGGTGCTTGACCAGCATGGGGGGTGGCCCTGGGGAGGAGAGCAGACCCCATGTAGGAGAATCCTCTGGTTGACAGAGGCCAGGGCTTGGCGGGTTCTGGCACAGTCAGGTAGACCCCTCTCAGGTAGGAGGGTGGGACACGTCCCATCTCCCTCCCAGGGGCTCCCAGGGACCCCTCATTCTGTCCCTTCGCTGTGGCCTCCTTCTGTCCCCTGTACCTGTGAAAGCAGGACCCAGGTGGGCAGATGCATCCTATGCAGCCCAAAGCCCTCTCAGGTACTCCCAGAGCACAGTGCCCTCAGTGCCAGCTCAGGGCAGCCCTGGTCCCACAGCACAAGGTAGGCTTGGCCTCCACCCCTCTCTTTGTGGCTTGCCACTGGGGAAGAAACTTGTTCTCTAAGGGGTGGGAAGGGGTCTGGGCTGAGGCTAGCAGGGTGGGCAGGAGCCTGCCAGGAGAATGGGGTGAGGGGACCCAGGTGCAGGCCCAAGCTGCTTGGGGCACAGCTGCTTGTTCGGAGTGCTGAGCAGGAGTCCCAGTTCTGGCTGACTTATTCTGTCGGAGCCCATCTGGGAGGGTCATTGAGGGTGGCGGGGAGGGCAGCCTTCTGGCTCTCCCCATGCCTCGGGCAAGCGGTGTAGCCTCTCTAGCTCCTCTGTAAGCAGGGTGACATTGTCTCCCAAGAGGAGCCATGAGACAAAAACCGCTTGGCTGGGCGCGTAGTCAAGGCTTTGGTCCCCTGGCTTCCCCTCCCCCTGTGCCCCTGCCCACTCTCAGCCACTTGGCAGACCAGCCCTCTCCCCATCCTCCAGCCCTGGGTGTGGTGAGTGCGAGCCCCTCCCCTCTTCTCTCCTTCCTTCCTTGTCCGTGGCCAGGCTAGACCAGCTGGGCAGCAGTTGGCAGCAGGGCCAGGAAAGGGGGACTGGGTGTGGCCGCTGCAGGCAGAGCGGAGGGCACCCCCCCAACCCCTGTCCCCAAGGAGGTGACTCAGTCTTCCCTTCCCAGCCACAGCCGCCAGTGGCAACTCACAGTTTCCAACAGGAAATGAGCTCCAGCTCCAGGCTGAGTCAGAGCCAGCAGGCATGGACCCCTGCCCCCCAACCCTTCCCGACCCCCCACCCCCACCCCCACAACCTCACAGGGTGGAGCTTGGGGTAGGGGGCTGAGGGAGGGCGAAGCCTTGGGTACTGGGTGTGGCTCAGGGCCAGGACTAGATCCCAGGCCCCTGTCATTGGCAGGGATCATGATGGCTTCACATACAGGCTGGGGCAGTTCTGAAGGCAGCAAAAACTGTCCACTTCTCAGAGTTTTAAAAGTGACCAAATAATGAGCCACATAGACCCTGTCCTTCCCCATGGCGTGGCGTCTTCGTGGCAGAAGAGCTGGCGGAAGGGCAAGGTCAGGAGTTTGTGGGGCAACTGCACTGGTCACCAAAATGGCCCTGGTTGGGACGGCTGCCTCTGTCCATCAGCTCTGGCTAGGAAGCTAAGGACAGAGCAAGACCAGTTGGGAGTGCCTGATATCCCTGGTCCCTGCCTGTGTGCCCCCAACCCCGCTGCCCTGGTGGTCTGCTGTCTGGGTTGGGGCCCTGTGGGCCTCCAGGCAGCACATCCGTGTGGGAAGGTGTCCACCTGCTTGTTCAGCTATATGCAGGCCAGGCGGGCCAGACCCAGACTGAGCCTTGCCCCAGGGAGCCCCCAGATATGTGGGGCTGAGCTGGGTGAGGAGAGAGTGCTGGGAGGTGAGATGGGAGCCATCAGGGAGGCCCTCTGCAGAGGTGCCCTGAGCTGAGGTCGGGGTGAGGAGTGCCACTCTGCCCAGAGCAGCCCAGCAGAAAGAGGGAGAGAGGGAGGCTGTGGGGCTGTTGCCGGAGGGCAGGGCGAGGACATGGCTGGCCTTGTGCCTCCGGCAAGGAGTTTGGTTGACTTTGTGTGGTAGCAAGCTGTTGGGGTGGGTTTTGTATGTGAATTCCATTTACGTTTTGAATAGTAATGTTTTCCCGGGCTCAAAATTCAGAGTAAACTGAGAATTGTGTAGAGAAAAGACACCCGGTGAACTTTGCCAGAGACATTTTCCACTTAGCAGGGGACCCTATGTGGACATCAGAGGACATGCTTAGGACTTAACTTTCCTGCGTAACCCTCCATTATGAAGGAGACATGGAGGTGGACGCAAAGCTGTCCTGCTCTTCTTCATGGCTATATGTAGCACCCTGTTTGGAGGTGGGACCAGCTTTTTGTGATGATCACTAGCTTTGCATGTAGAGTATGTCTGTAGACCTCTGGCAGGTTTTTAAGCAGACTTATGGTGAGATTAGATTTGCGTTTTGTCAGGTCCTGCAGCTAGGTGGAAAGGGATGTGGAGGAGGAAGGCAGAGGCAGAGACAGAGACAGGAGGTGACATGCTGGCCCAGGCCAGACCATAGTGCCTGGGACTGAGCTGGTTGTGGGGTCTCACACAGGAAGGGGCCAGCTTTGGGGGCTGCGTAGACATGGGTGCTTAGGAGCAAGGGCTTGGGGGAGAGTTTGAGGCTCTGCTTCCACATGGCTCTTGAATGCCACAGGGCATGTGGGTTCTTGGAATGTGGGTAGGTGGGGTGGCAGGGCTGGGCTTGTGGGACCTGCAGAGGGAAGGGAAGGCTGTGGGGTGGGCTGGGCAGGGCAGGCACAGTAGGGAAGACCAGTGGGCTGGGGCCTGAGGGCTCAGGGATTGTAGGCAGGCTGGTCCCCTGCACCCCCAGGCTGGTCCGCCTGGGCTGGTCTGACCTGTCCCGTAGGTCTACACTGGGCTCCTGCTCGCTCACTGAGGGTGGCCGTGAGGAGTGAGGAGGAGCCGCTGGCGCTGGGGCTGGGCGGGGAGGCCAGGGCATGAGTGAGCCCTCCCTCTGCCTCCCACCCCTTCCCTCCTTCCTGCCTTGCCTTCCTCTCTGCCGGTGTGAGCGTCCTGGCCTGTGCTCAGCAGCCATGGACAGGTACAGCATGGAGGAGCTGATTCAGCTGGGCCAAGGTAGGGCAAGGCAGGGCTGGGGCTGCAGGGGGAGAGGAGAGAGGGAGGGACCCAGGCCTTTGCTGGGGCTTGGCCCTCCCTGGCAGCCTTTGCAGGAGCCCTGGAGGGGCTTCCCCTTGCAGATCTGTCTCTGCCTCAGACCCACAGTTCTAGTGCCCTCAGATGCCAGGACCTGGGAATACAGGGATGGGCGCGGCCCTGTCAGAGTTGCCCCTGTGTGTGGTGTGGGTGTCCTAAAAGCCCAGGTTATATCCAGGCCTCTGTGGGGTGGTAGAGGGGCTGCCCACTGCAGCCAGAGGCACTCGTACCTCTGGGAGCAGGTTCTCACCCTGACTCCTCTGAGGCCCCCTACAGCCAGGTGGGGGGAAAGGCCCAAAGACCCTGCCTGCTGTTAGTCAGCTGCTGCCGTGGCTTAGCCAGGAGTGGGGCCCTTGCTGGCTTGCCTTTGGGGCAGTGGGTGTCCCCCATCCTTGTTGACGGCCTGAGCTACCCCAGAACCTGGCTGCCTAGAGCCAGCCACCGCAGACCAGTTTCCTTCAGAAACGAGCTTCTGAAGCATGGGGCTGCAGGGCCCTGGGCTGTGGGCCCGGCCCCTTCATGACCCCACCCCATGTGTGGTTTGCTGTGCTTTGCTGCAGGCAGAGGCTTTGCACAGGGCAGAGACCACCTGGGCTCACATCTGGGCTCCCCTTGCGGGCTCCTCTCCTTTCTGTTCCTTAGGTCCTCACCTGTGTGATGCTCCACAGGGGTTGCTTAGGATTCCAATACAATGGCACCAAGGAAGTGCCACAAAATGGGATGTTTCATTGTCAGTCTGCCACAAAATGAGATGTTCCATTGTCAGTCTGTCAGGGCCAGACCTGGGGTCTGGCCAGCAGGTCCTGGCTCCTGGGAGGAGGGGGGCAGGACTGTGTCCCACATCCTGCTTCCCTGGGTGCAGTGGGATCCAGATCAGCACAGGATATGCAGGGCCTGCCTGCTGACATGACCTCCAACCTCAGGATTTCCATGGATCAGGGCTCTTCGGGGTTGTGGGTGGGGCCAGGACAGTGTCCCTCTCTGGCCCAGGAAGGGCCTTCCCTGTCCCAGCCTGCCTGGGACAACCAAAGAGGCTTGGGGTAGGGAGGCACAGCCCTGTGCTGTGGGGCAGGCACTTGCTCACGCTGCCTAGGCCCTGATTTTGGGCTGCCTGGGTCTCTGGCTGGCAGTGTGACCTTGGGGAGGCTGTCCTGTCACCCTGGGGCCAGGTGTTGTGTTGAGTGACCTGTGCTGGGCCCTCTGGGAGAAAGGGCAGCGGCGTCCCTTGGCCTGAGTGGTGTTTCCAAGAGTACCTCCTTGTGTGGGCAGGTCAGAGAGGGCGTGTGCCACTCTCCTCCATGATGAGCCTGAGGCCCTTGTGCCTTGCTCTGTGTGGTTGGAATCACTAGTGGGCACCTAGGGGTGTTGGACAGCGCCACTCGGCCAGACCTGGCTCCAGGAGGCCACAGAACCTGGGCGCCCTCGCTCTGCACGTCATGTTCTAAGTCTGGACCAGTGACGGGCCCTGCTTGCCCTCCTCAGATATTTATATCCCCCTGGGCCCCTGCCCGCTGCTCCCCTCCCCCATGCACTGCTGCTGACAGCCGCTGCCGCACCCTCCTCCCACTGCTGCTGCTGCCGGCTCTCTGCCTCCGCAGGGCCTGTGACCCCCCACACCCCTCGCCCGCTCCCTGTCCGCCCTGTGGGCTCCTGTTGCTGTCCCCAATGAAGATCGTGCCCGGTAGGTGGGGCAGCCCTTGAGAGTCTTGTGAGAGCTGGGCTAAGGAGAGGGGACAAAGGGCTGGGGTAGAGGCTGGAGGCCATGGTTCTGTCCTTCCGTCCTGCACCCAGTCTGCTTCCCAGGCCCTCAACCCACCCTTCCTTGGACCCTATCCGAGGTCCCACCTGGGGGCATTAGGATTTGTGAGGCGGGAGCATGTCTTTGAGTATGGTGGGGTCAGCTGCAGGCATGGGGTGGGGGCATTGGGGCACTGGCATTGCCTGGCAGCTGTCCCCAGAGGACACCCTTGGAAGTAGAATGGGGTGTTTGGGCCCTCCTTCTGGTGGGGACAGCTGGGTGGAGGGGGCTGGGCGGGCAGGCAGATCTGTGCTGAGGCAGCCAGACTGGGTTGGGGGGGGCTGCGGCTTGGCCTTGCGTACTGTAGGCCCCTCCTCCCGGCGGGTGTGGCCATGGGTAGGCAGGGGTTAAGGCTCTAGCTAACCTTGAGCTCACAGCTCTGCGCAGGGACAACTGAGCTGGGCTGAGGTCGGAGCTAGGGTGGGGAGGTGCCGAGCGGGCAGGAGGGAGGAGGCAAGGAGGGCGGTGAGCCCAGTTGGTGCAGCGGCCGGGAGTTGTCTTGGTCCCCAGTCTGCTGCGGCTGAGGGCGGTCCTACAGGCAGGGCAGGCGCTGGTCTGGTCCCTGGGCGCTCCCCCTTGCGCCCTCCACACAGGGAGGGGGCCGTCCAGCCTTGGAGCAGCCGGCTCCTGGCGCACGAAGGGCGGCGCTGGCAGCTGTGGGTGGCGGCCATGGAGCCGTCGGGCAGCCTGTTTCCCTCCCTGGTGGTTGTGGGCCATGTTGTCACCCTGGCCGCTGTGTGGCATTGGTGTAGGGGGCGTCAGCAGGCGCAGGACGAGCAAGGTAAGCACTGCTTGCTGCTACCGCCTGAGCCACTGTCACTGGCCACCGCCCCTGCCAGGGAACTGGGGGCGGGGCAGAGGCGGAGGGGCCGCCTCCCTACCACCCCTTGAGTTTCCCTGCACCCTCCTCTTCCTGTCTCTGAGCTAAACACCCGGAGGCGAGTGTTTGAGAGAGCTGTGTTGGCCCCCTGCCCCTACCTTGCCTCGAAGACCCTGCCTGCTTCCCAGGGCGGGCAGGGCTCTGCGGCTGTGCTCAGCCTGGAGCTGTACCCGGCAGGTGCATGGAAGGAAAGGCTGGGACTGGGCTCTACTGGGGAGACTGGGCAGTGCAGGAACGTCCCCTCCTGAAGGGATGCCCCTCCTAGCTGCCGCAGCAGGGACAGGTGAGCCCAAGTGGCTGTCCTGGGCAGGACTGAGGTGGGCGTTATCTCCCCACCCACAGAGCGTGATATGGAGCTGCACAGAGGGGAGGCAGGTGCCACGTGCCCTCAGGTAGGGCTAGGACCATACTGGGGCAGTCAGCCAGGTTGTACTCTGCCCTCCCAGCTCAAAGTCACCAGCTTCTAGGCCATCGCCTGAGGCAGAGGCAGCAGCTGTGCCCTGCACAGGATGGGGTGGAGCTGAAGTGGATGGAGCCTGGGGCGGGGTTGGGGATCGGGCAGTTCTGTGTCTGGGCTTCTGGCCAGAGGGACTGCCCTAATGGGGACACCGGCCATACCTCAGACGAGGACTCGCCTGTTGGGGGGGGAAGCTGACCAGGGCTGCCCCCTAACGGGCCTGCTCAGTCTCTGCCTCCTGTGGTAGATCCCTAGACTTCAGATCTGAGTTAGGATGGGGCTTCTAGGCGTGGCCTGGGGGCTCCTGGGCACAGCTGGTGACTCAGCTGCAGGGATGGAACATTCAATAAAATGCTTGGGCTGAGGGCTGAGGCCTTCTCCCTCAGGTTGTTCTGTTTGGGGACCAGATGCTGTCCTTCCCTCCATCAGCCCACCTCTTTCCTGTCTGCATGTGGGAAGGGGGCTCCCCTCTCAGTGCACTCGCTGCCCCCACCTGGTGGTACCAGGCTTAGAGGCCTGGGCCCTATTCTTGACTGTTTTACCCACTGCCTGCGCACCATCCCCCACCTTCCTTCTGGTGGCTGCAGCCCCTACCGAACATCCTGCTGGGAGTGGCCCTCCTGCAGACGTCAGTCTAGGGGAGTTTCCCAGTGTGTGTGTGTCCCCTGGGGCTCCCTCCCAGGGAACCTGGGGCCCTGACAACCCCTAGGGTGCTTTGTCCTAGGCAGCCTCCCAGGGTTAGGGCAGGGCTTCCTGGCCTGAGCAGGGCGGAGCCACCTCGCTAGGGGCAGGTTCTTCTGGTCTGGGCCTCCCTCCCACCGTGGTGGGCGGGGGATGTGGAGAGCAGCCTTGCAGCCTGGGCTAGAAGCAGAGCCACCTTGCTGTCTGTGGGTAATCCCAGGCCACCTGGGGCTTGTGGCTGTGGCAGGCATGTGGGAGGTGGGGGGCGCCTTTGCCTCACAGAGAGAGGTCCTGCTGGAGCGGCCGTGCTGGCTGGATGGTGGCTGTGAGCGGACCCGCAGGGGCTACCTCTACCGGCAGCTGTGCTGCATAGGTGGGTGCGGCCACAAGGGTTGGTGGCACAGGACCGGCTGTAGCCTCACCTGCAAGGGCCGGGTCTCTACTGGGAACTGCTGCCTGGGCTGGGATGAGGGTGGTGCCTGGCCCAGGTGCAGCCCCGCCTCCACCTCCACCGGAAACATCTGGGGAGTGAGGCCCAGTGGTGTCCCTGGCCCACTAGTTTGTCTCTTGAGAAGGGTGTGGGGGAGGGGCAGGGCCGGCCCACCTCTAGCTGCTCCCTGCCAGCCTTGGCTTTGGCCTTGGTCTCCAGCCAGGCGTGGGCAGGAGGGAGGAGCGAGGGAGGGAGGCAGGCGCTGGGCTCCCCGACTTTTGCTGACTTGCAGCTCTCCTTGGCCAGTGGGATTCCCTTCCCAGTCTTGGGCGTTTCCCTGTCAGAACCAGATCTTCACTAGCCATAGGGCTTCCAGCTTAGTTTCTACATCTGTAAACAAAGCGGAGGAATGCTTCTCCTCAGAGGGCCCTGGGCAGCTTCTGTCCCCTAAGGGACACTGTGCTAGTAGCTGAGGTTCAGCTGCCTGGACTTTACAGGAGTCAGACAGATGTCCAGGAACAGCAGTGCTGGGGGTGTCCGGAGCAGCATAGACAGAAGTGGGAGGGCCAGGCGAGGTGTGTGGCAGCATTGGAGGAGGGGGCCTGGCCTAGCTGGGCCAGATGGGGGCCCGACCAGCCTGGGAGCAGTTGCTTATTGGTTTGAGGGTCTGAATAGGATGGACTGGGAAAAGGAGCTGACAGGTGGGGGTGGGGGTGGGGGTGAGGGTTGTCATGAGGGAGGAGGAGCTCAGAGGAAGGAGGCATCAGAGGTAGGAAAGCTTCGAGTGGGGAGGGGTGCTGGAGCTAGGCTTGGGGAGGTGGGGCCTAGCCCTTCCCGGGGCATCCTTGGAGGCCCTAGTAGCAGACTAGGCGGGAGAAGGCACTTGGTGGGGGCCCACATGCCTCTCCAACCCTAGGCCCAGGCTCCTTCAGATTCTGGCAGTTCCTGGAGTTCCCCATGCCCACCACCCCGTTCCCAGGAGCCTGTGGTGTGTGCCCCTTAGCGGAATGGCAGCCCCACTCCTGCAAGGTGCCTCCCACCCTACCCCTATCAGCTCCCCCTGCACTGCTGGGCCCTCTGTTAGCCTGCATACAGCACGGGCCTCTGAAGAGGCAGGCAGGCTTCTATCACTCCAAACCTGGGGAGGGCCGGGTGGGCACGTGTGGGTGTGAGATGTTCTAGAGCTGTGAACACTGACCAGTGTGGGGTCAGATTTGGGATTGTGGAGGGCCTCAGGAGGGGATAAACTGGAGTCTGGTGGGATTTAGGGGGCTGCTGGGCTGCACAGGAGCAGAGCAAAGGGAGTCTCCCTGAATCTCAGGCCAGGCTCAGAGTCCAGGCTTGGAGATGGGGTATCTTCAGAGGTGGGGGTGGGTGTAAGATGTTTGGGGCTCTGCCCCTAGGCATGGGGGTTGGGGCCTTAACCACCTCTGCTTGGCTTGAGTACCCCCTACTCCATGGGAGTTTGGGCTCCCTTGCCTGGCCATGGAGGGGCAGTAGGAATGGGGTGGGGTGAGCTTTTCCTGGAACTGAAGCCTGAGGGCACTTTGGGAAGGGGGGGCTCTTCAACACCTCACAGCTGGATCACATCAAGCTAGATGCACAGACTGGAAAATTCTTGTGGTTTGGGGCGGTGCATTCTTTCCTATGGTGGTCGGGTGGGCTGGGCAGTCCTAGATGTTGGTGGTAGGCCATAGACCTGAGGGAGCCAGAAGCCCCACCAGGGCAGACCCATCAGTCACTGTCGCCCTTGGTGCCCTTTGCCTGGGTCTTCCACCTTTACAGCTCTGAGCAGTTGCTATCTGCAAGCCCCACCCTACTGCGAGCAGCCCCCATGTCCTGCCCCAAGTGTGGCTTTCTTTCCAGTGAGTCAAAGTGCCTGGGCCCTCCTCCCCAGCCCCGACTCACTGGCTGAGTCCTCCTCCACCTCCAGTGTCACCCCCCCCCCCAATGTGTGGAAGTGTCTCTGCAGCTGGGCGGTCCTGCCTCTGTGAGTCATTGCTTAGCTATGTGCCCCTGCCCTGAGGTGTGCTGCCTGGTCAGCCTGGGCTTGGGGTGGGCTCTGCTGGCAGGCATTGCTCCAGGGTGTGGCTGGTGGATAGCTGGGACGGGCTGGCCCGGCATAGGACCCCTCTGGGAGCTTGGCTGGGATGGGGGCCACAGGGTAGGGCGTGGTCCTTAGTGCAGGTCTTTGAGGAGGTGTGGTTTAGAGCAGCCACAGGAAACAGAGAGGTGTGGCCTTGGAGCCCAGCCCCAGCCCAGCTCTGTCGCCAGCCCTGTGTGATGGGGCCCCTCCCCATGATGGGGGGTCCTTCTGGGTGGTTGTGGGGATGGTGTGCATTCCTTTGTGGTCCTGGCACCAGTCTGTGCAATGAAGTACCAGGCTCCCCTGCATCCCCAGGTGCCATCCCCCAGGGCTGTGGTGGGCATGGTGGGTGAGGAAACCCCCATTTCCTGTTTCTGGCAGGCTGAGGGCGTGGCTGTGGGGGAGGAGCTGCCTTCCTCCTTCCCGCTGGGACACTCCTCTCTGGCAGTCAGGGTGGGGCTGGGGGCGGTACGGCTGCCTGCTGGGGAGTACTGCTGGCAGGGAGTGTCCACACCGACTCTGAGCTGAGCCGGTTCTGAGGGATCATCCCGTGCAGCCGCAGCCGCAGCCGCCTGTGTGCCACTTAGGGCTGCCTAGCGTTGAGGGTGGAGGAACAGGGCAGCAGAGGGGTGGGGCAGCACCATGTCCCAGTACCAGCTCCGTGTGCCTGAGCCGGAGGGCCTGGGTCGCAAGAGAACCAGCTCGGAGGACAACCTCTACCTGGCTGTGCTCAGGGCCTCAGAGGGCAAGAAAGGTAGCGGACACTCCCTGCTGTATAGGGCGGGCCTCTCTAGCAGCAGCTGCTTCCTGTGGCAGGAAGCCTTGGCAGCGGGTGGGGGTGGGGGTCCAGACTCTGAGGTGGGGGGACGCTGAGGGGTCGGCCACCGATGCCCGATGCGAATCGGGTTGCCCAGTGTCCACAAGGCCGTCCAGGGTGTTTGAGCCTTAGCTGTAGGGTCAGGGCAGGCTGAGGGGCTCTCCCCGCTCTGGGGAAGGCCCATTGTCCTGTTGGGAGGATACAGCTTTCCCTGAACTCCCTGGCTCTGCTGCACCTCCACCTAGGTCGCAGAGGCAGTGTGTTGCAGAGCAGGCTGGGACTTGCGAAATCTGGGTATGGCTCTGGACCCTCCCCTCTCCTAGGGGAGACAGTGGAGGATTGAGCAGCAGGCCTCCCTGTGCCTGAGCCCCCACTTGGACCAGAGCTGGCCAGGCCAGGAACCGGGGTCTCTGCTGTCCTGGCAGGGCAGTGGGCCGAGGGGAGGGCTGGTTCTCAGGGACGCTTTGGGGGCTTCCTCAGATGTGATCGGCCAGCCAGGCCTCTGTGTCTGCACGGCCTCTGGGGCTTCTCTGGGCTTCTCCCAGGCCCGGGGTAAACTGGCCTTGTCCCCCACCCAGATGAGCGGGACCGTGTGCAGAAGAAAACCTTCACCAAGTGGGTCAACAAGCACCTCATCAAGGTCAGTGGCATGTGCTCATGAGCCTGTCCTGAGGCAAAGGGGGTTGGGGGTTGGGGAGGAGGGTACCCCCACCCACCCCCTGGCTGTCTTCACCCTGCCATTGTGCTCACCTTTCATCTCTGAAACCTGTCATTTCTGTCCTCTCTCCTCCCCATGCTCGTTCCTGTCTCTTTACTCCTCCTCTTCCTTCTCCTGGTCTCTTCTGGCTTCTCCGTAGCACTGGAGGGTAGAGGTAGGTGCTTCCAAGGGGCAGAGGCTGTGCTCTGTGCCCTGAGGGACTCATACTCCCATCTCTGCCCCTCTGGGGTCAGTGCCCAGCTCTGGGCTCTGAACTCCAGGGCCTGTTGGTGGCTGTGGGGATCTATGGTCAGCCCACCTCCTGCTGTCCCCACAGGCCCAGAGGCACATCAGTGATCTCTATGAAGACCTCCGAGATGGCCACAATCTCATCTCCCTGCTGGAGGTCCTCTCAGGGGACAGCCTGGTGCGTGTGCCCCTGCCTCCTCCACCTGGACTCCCCTGCCTGCCCTCCCTCCTTGGGACCTTCTCCTGCCCACTCTGTGTCCAGCTCAGCCCCTCCTGCCTTCTCCTGGGGAGCAGGCCGGCCTGCCCCACGGTGCCTGCCCATCCAGGGCTTTAGGGCATCGCAGCTGAGGGCTGGCCTGGGAGTGGCCACGACCCCTGTGCCTTGGGCCGTTTGGACCCTTGCTGCCCTCCGCCTTGGAGCCCTGACACAGTAACCTCATGCTCTGCTCTGCTTTGGTTTCTCTGCTGCTTGGACTCTGATCCTTGACCTCTGCTCTTTACCCTTTGCCCTGCTCTGGCTGGGCAGCCGAGGGAGCGGGACGTAATCAGGAGCTTGCGCCTGGTGAGTGGTTGTGCCTGCTGGCCACAGCGGCACGTGGGCAACCCAAGACCGTGGATCCCAGCTCACCCGGGGCTGGCGGCTAGTTTAGCTGACCCATGCCTGACCTGTGGGTGGGCAGATGGTCGTGCATCAAGTTGCCTGCTGTACTTCCTAGGGCTGGGCCTGGGACCCACGAGCAGGTGCTGTGGCTGCCACCACCAGGCAGGAGGACCCCCCTTACTACCATTGCCCTCCACCCGCCGCTTCCTGACCATGTCTCCTCCCCAGTACCCTTCCTTCCTTTCTGAAGCCTGGGTTGCTGGACTTGCCAAGCCCCCTGCTGGGCCTGGCCCAGACTCTGGGCTGGTGTCCTCCTTTTCCAAGCTGGAGAGGGTGCACCTGGGGTGTGGGAGGGGCTGCTGCCCAGGTCGCTGTAGTTGCTTTGAGGGGTACTGAGGGGTGGGGCCCAGGAGCTGCAGCTGCTTTGTGGACGCTGACCATGCCATGCCTCCTCTCACAGCCCCGGGAGAAGGGCAGGATGCGCTTCCACAAGCTACAGAACGTCCAGATTGCCCTGGATTACCTCCGGCACCGCCAGGTAAGGCTGCGCACCTGGCCCCAAGCCCCTCATGCAGCTGGGTTTGCCCCATGGGCCATGACTTAGAGCTCCTTACTCACAGGTGAAGCTGGTGAACATCAGGAATGATGACATTGCTGATGGCAACCCCAAGCTGACCCTCGGCCTGATCTGGACAATTATTCTGCACTTCCAGGTAGAATGGTCACCCGCAGGAGTCTCCAGGGTTGCTGTGGGCTCCTGGGCTGGTGGGCTGGCCTGGTGGCACCTGGACACCTTCCTGCCAGTCCTAGCCCTTAGCTGGCTCTGTGGCCTGAGGGCCTAGGCCTCTCTCTAAGCCTATTCTGTGCCCTCTGGCCCCGGCTGGGCAGGGCCTGGAGCCTCCCTGTGGAGGAATGTGTTCTCTGCTGCCTGCCCTGGGGAAACTTTTGGAGCACTATAGGCTGCACCGGCTGACTCACCCATTGCCCGTTCCGGCTGCACAGGAAGCCACAAATCTGAGAGCTGGGCAGGCAGAGCCTGGCTGGCACGGTAGCTGAGTCATATGGGCCAGCAGGATAACAGATAGCAGGGCAGGCAGGCTGCCAGGCCCACGCGCCATTCACAGCCCACAGGTCCTACCCTCAGCAAGCAGAGAGGGGCTTTCCTATGCCTTGGGGTTCTGGGCCAGCATTGGGGGACTGTACCTGCTCTTCTTGTGCCCACTCTCCACCACCTCTGTGCCAGCCTCTGGGGGTGTACAGGGTGCACCCCAGGCCTCCTCAGTCAAGGTAGTGGTGGTGGGGCCTGGTGCTCTGACTTACTTTGTGGCCAGTGGCTGGCTGGAGTGGCCTGGGCTTGTGGCCCTGGCATGCAGCTGGTCCTAGTGGCTCCCTAAGGGAACATTGCACAGCCCAGCTAGGTGCTGAGCCGCCCGCCCTCATGCAAGTGGTCACGGGCATTGGGCAGGTCACTCAGCTGGGCTGAACTCCTCCCTCCTGCCCACTGCATGGGGCAGATCTCGGACATCCAGGTGAGCGGGCAGTCGGAGGACATGACGGCCAAAGAGAAGTTGCTGCTGTGGTCACAGCGCATGGTGGAGGGCTACCAGGGCCTGCGCTGTGACAACTTCACTTCCAGCTGGCGTGACGGCCGCCTCTTCAATGCTATCATCCACCGGCATAAGTATGTGGTGCTGGGGAGTGAAGGGCTGTGGGCCAGGAGCACCCCCTGGGTACCTCAGCTGGGCAACTTCAGACAAGTCAGGGCGGGGTGGGTGAGTGCCAGCCACCCCTGGGCGGTGCAGGCCAGTGGGGCCCAGCCCCACTCTGGCACCCGACCCACCTCTTCCTGGGCCCTTCAAAAGCACCGCTGCCTCCTCGAGGCCTTAGGCCACCAGTTCTCACAGCCATAAGCATCTGCCCCATTTGGACAGCTCAGAAGGGGCCTGGCTGGCCAGTGCCCTGCACTCAGTGCACTCTGCCTGTGCCCATGCCCACCACAGGCCCATGCTCATCGACATGAACAAGGTGTACCGTCAGAGTAACCTGGAGAACCTGGATCAGGCCTTTTCTGTGGCAGAGCGGGACCTGGGAGTGACTCGGCTCCTGGACCCAGAGGGTGCGTGCCACTGGGTCCTCCGTATCCCTCTCCCCTCCACCAGACAAAGCCTCCTCTGACCCCCCACTCCCCCACAGATGTGGATGTGCCTCAGCCCGATGAGAAGTCCATCATCACCTATGTCTCATCCCTGTATGACGCCATGCCCCGCGTGCCAGACGCACAGGATGGGGTGAGAGCCAATGTGAGTGGTGGGCCTGGGGGGCAGGTGGGCCTCGTGTCTTGACGACCCCCAACAGGCCCTGATGGCCATGCGCTCATGTGCAACAGGAGCTGCAGCTTCGCTGGCAGGAGTACAGGGAGCTGGTGCTGCTGCTGCTGCAGTGGATCCGGCATCACACAGCTGCCTTTGAGGAGCACAAGTTCCCTTCCAGCTTTGAGGAGATTGAGGTGGGTGTGCCACTCGGGCAGGGGTCCTGGGCCTGCTTTGGGGGCCGGGCATGGTGCTGACACTCCTGTGCTCACAGATCTTGTGGTGCCAGTTCTTGAAGTTTAAGGAGACAGAGCTTCCAGCCAAGGAGGCAGACAAGAACCGGTCTAAGGGCATCTACCAGTCCCTGGAGGTAAGGGGGTATCCCCTAGGGAGGTGAGGGGTATCCTGGGAGTCTCCTCTGGAGCTCGACTTGGCCTCGTCTTTTGAGCCTCTGGGACCAGGGCTGTCCCAGGTCTGGTGGGCTGGGGGTCTGAGGGCCCAGCACACCCACCACCACCCTCTGCTGTCTCAAGCCTGAGCTTGGCCCTGCCCACAGGTCGCGGTGCAATCAGGCCAGCTCAAGGTGCCCCCTGGCTACCACCCGCTGGACGTGGAGAAGGAGTGGGGCAAGCTGCACGTGGCCATCCTAGAGCGGGAGAAGCAGCTCCGTAGCGAGTTTGAGAGGTTGGCGGGGGTGGGGAAGGCCCAGTGGGTGGGGCCCTGTGGTAGCAGGGAAGCCACCCAAGGGTGAGTCACTGCCTGGGGAGGAAACCCCCCCAGGCCATGGAACTGAGCTGCTGCTAACCCGAGGGCCAGTGGGCGGGGGAGGCTGGAGCTGAGGGGAGCTGTACTCTGTGGCCAAGGAGGCTGGAGCAGGAGTGGGGCTGCACTCTGGCCAGGGAGGGTGGCGGCTCACCCGGCTTACAAGTGGGTCCCTGGGTGCCTTGGGCTGCAGGCTGGAGTGTCTTCAGCGCATAGTGAGCAAGTTGCAGATGGAGGCTGGACTGTGTGAGGAACAGCTGAACCAGGCCGACGCCCTGCTGCAGTCGGTGAGGAGGAGGGGAAGGGCAGGACTGGGCGGGAGGGAGGCGGGAGGGAGGCCGGAGCCCTAGCCTGCCCCGCCCTGTAGCCAGGGAGCCAGGCTGGGACTGGCCAGGCAGGGGCCGGCTTTGGGGCAGGGAAGCCTGAGCTCCTCCCTCCTGGTGTGCAGCCAACTTTCACCGCAGGCTTTGGGCAGAGTTGGCTTCTGGGCACCAAGCAGTCCCCTCCCATACAGTGGCTTGGTGTTAGGGAGGGGTTGGTGGGGAAGGACCCAGACCTTCTGCTGGCTGAGTGCCCATGGGGCCTGGCATGCACGGGGCTTTGTGGCCTGGGCAGGAGCTTGTTGGGAGAGGAGGCGGGAAGTCACGGACAAGGCCACAAGGTGTCTTAATCCTTGGACCTAGCAGAATTCCTGTGGACTTGCTCCCAATCCTGCGGAGAGCTAGAGGGTAGATTTAGCCAGAAGTGCGTGTCAGGAAGATGTGTGGGGTCAGTAAGGAGGGCAGGACAAGGATGGGGATTGGGGACAGCAAGCCAGCTGAGGCTTAGGACTCGGGCTGGGAAGGTGCGTGAGGGCATCTACCTTAGCCTTCGGGGTCAGGAGGTGAGTCAGCTGGGCTCTGCGTCACAGACGACCACCTTGCAGGATGTCCGGCTATTGGCCGCAGGCAAAGTGCCGCAGCGCGCGGGGGAGGTGGAACGGGACCTGGACAAGGCAGATGGCATGATCCGGCTGCTATTCAATGATGTGCAGACCCTCAAGGATGGACGGCACCCACAGGGCGAGCAGATGTACCGCAGGTGGGGCCCACCCTCACCCATCCCTGGGTACCCTGGGTATGGGCAGCCTGAGGCCTGGCTGACCCCTTCCCTGATTCTGCTGCCCCAGGGTGTACCGCCTGCATGAACGCCTGGTGGCCATCCGTACTGAGTACAACCTCCGGCTGAAGGCAGGTGTGGCTGCTCCTGTGACCCAGGTGACCCAGGTGACGCTGCAGAGTGTGCAGAGGCGCCCCGAACTCGAGGATTCCACTCTGCGCTACCTGCAGGACTTGCTGGCCTGGGTGGAGGAGAACCAGCGACGGGTGGATGGTGCTGAGTGGGGTGTGGACCTGCCCAGCGTGGAGGCACAGCTGGGTGGCCACCGTGGCTTGCATCAGTCCATCGAGGAATTCCGTGCTAAGATCGAGCGGGCGCGGAGTGATGAGGTGAGTGGCGCCCAAGGACTGGGCAATGGGTCGAGGGCCAGGCCCCGGCCACTGCAAGCCTCAGCCCTCTTGTCTCTTGCAGGGCCAGCTCTCCCCCGCCACCCGGGGTGCCTACCGTGATTGCCTGGGCCGTCTGGACCTGCAGTATGCCAAGCTGCTGGTGAGTTTGGGGGCAAGGCAAGGGCTGGGGGAGGCAGACAGGCTGTGGCCTGCTGACACGCACCTGCCTGCCTACAGAACTCCTCCAAGGCCCGCCTCAGGTGCCTGGAGAGCCTGCACAACTTTGTGGTGGCAGCCACCAAAGAGCTGATGTGGCTAAACGAGAAGGAGGAGGAGGAGGTGGGCTTCGACTGGAGTGAGCGCAATGCCAACATGGCTGCCAAGAAGGAGAGCTACTCGGTGAGGCAGGCAGTGGCCTTCTAGAACTCTCCTGTGACCACCCCGCCTGTGCCTGTGGTTGTCCCCCAAGGGCGGGAGCACCTCGGGTGGTGGCCAGTCAGGTCCAGCTCCAGGCTGCACAGACACCAATAGAGGACCCGAGTCAAGTTTGCTGGGAGACTGGCAGACCCTGGCGTAGCCTGACACTGTCCCTGAGACCCTCTGCCCTTGTGCCAGGCCCTGATGCGTGAGCTAGAGCTGAAGGAAAAGAAAATCAAGGAGCTCCAGAATACCGGTGACCGGCTACTGCGGGAGGACCACCCTGCTCGGCCCACAGTAGAGGTGGGGAAGGGCTGTGGGGACCAGCCCGGGCCCCAGGTGTGGGATGGGGCCTGATGAGGACCTCGCTGTCTTGCAGTCCTTCCAGGCTGCCCTGCAGACCCAGTGGAGCTGGATGCTACAGCTGTGCTGCTGCATTGAGGCGCACCTGAAGGAGAACACTGCATACTTCCAGGTGAGAGCAGGAACCCCCCACCCCACGCAGCTCAGCTGCGGCCTTGGAGGAATCCCTGGACCCCCGTGGCAGACGCGTGGCCCCTGACCAATAGCTTCCTGTCTGTGCAGATGCTGCCAGCTTCTTCCTGAACTCTGTCCCACTGGGCTTGGAGTTCTCCCTAGGCCTACCAGGGGCTTCATTGTCCCTTGCCTCAGGCCTTACCCCTTAGGCCTACACTGGGGCAGCTCTAGCCTGGGGCTTCTGGCCCAGGCAGCCTGGCATGACCCCCTTCCACCACCCTAGTTCTTCTCAGATGTGCGGGAGGCTGAGGAGCAGTTGCAGAAGCTGCAGGAGACACTACGCAGGAAGTACAGCTGCGACCGCTCCATCACCGTCACCCGGCTTGAGGACCTGCTGCAGGATGCCCAGGTGAGGCAGACTTGGGGCAGGAGTGCAGGGAGAGAGGCTGGCCTAGGGTTTGGGCTGCATGGTACTCTGGGGGTGGGAGGAGCCAGAGGAGTCAGCAGGGGTTGGGGATACCCCTGATGGGGGGCATAGAGGCCACTGAGGGTGGAGGAGACAGGTATGAGTATACAGGGAGCTGGCTGGCCACAGCTGCTATGAGTCTCTCACCCCTGGAACCCACAGAGCAAACAGAGACCTGAAGTCAGCTGCCATACCAGCCCTTTTATCGTAGATGAGTGCACTGGCTTTCTGGCCTGCAGCAAGCATAGTCTGAGGGCTGTGAAGAGACGAGGGGTGGCCGGGCACCTGGGAGGACAGAGCATGCTGGGTGGGGGGTGATGGAGGGAAGAAGGGATGAGACACTGGACAGGTTCCTGTGGTCGGCAAGGGCTGAGAGAGGACAGGAGAAATGTAGACAGCTCCAGGGTGAACTCTGACCCACAGTCTGGGCAGTCTTTGATGGGATTTGCCCCCGCCCAGAGGGGTTAGATGGGGAAGCAAGCTCATAGCCAGGCTGTACTCCTGGTCCTGGAGGACATAGTGGGTGGTCTGGGGCACAGGAAGGCACCCAGTCCTGGTCAGGAGGGAAAAGAGTGAGTGAAGTCTGCTGGGGCCTCAGCCAGAAGTCTGGCTCAGAAGTCTCAGCCACACCTGCTGTCTCCAAGAGCCCCCCGACCCCAGAGTACCAGGAAGTCCCCATAGACTTGTCCTGGGGGTGCTGGGCATGTCTGTGCCTCACTATGGCAAGCCCATGGGTCTTCGTGGCCATCACCCAGATGCGCCTTGTGTCTGGCACATGAGCTGTGTTGACCTGAGCTCCCCTTCCCCCACAGGATGAGAAGGAGCAGGTGAACGAGTACAAGGGCCACCTCGCAGGCTTGGCCAGGCGAGCCAAGGCCATTGTGCAGCTGAAGCCCCGCAACCCAGCCCACCCTGTGCAAGGCCATGTGCCCCTGCTGGCCGTGTGTGACTACAAGCAGGTGGAGGTGAGGGCTGGGCCAGGGGTCACTTGGGAGGGGCAGGGCCAGGCAGGGCACAGGTGTGGCCACATTGTTACTGATTCTGACTGTCCCAGGTGACCGTGCACAAAGGTGATGAATGCCAGCTGGTGGGCCCTGCACAGCCGTCCCACTGGAAGGTGCTCAGCAGCTCTGGCAGTGAGGCTGCTGTGCCCTCTGTGTGCTTCCTTGTGCCGCCCCCCAACCAGGAGGCCCAGGAGGCCGTCACCAGGTGGGTGGCCAAGGGTCCAGCAGTTGGAGGGGTGGGCAGCAGGCAGGCCCCAGACACCCTGACTGTGTCCTGACCTGCCAGGCTGGAGGCCCAGCACCAGGCCTTGGTCACATTGTGGCACCAGCTGCACGTGGACATGCGGAGCCTTCTGGCATGGCAGAACCTCAGCCGAGATGTGCAGCTCATCCGCTCCTGGTCCCTGGTCACGGTACGACTGCCCACTAGCCACGGGATCTCTGGATGGGAGGAGGGGACCAGCCTGCCTTGCCCTGTGCTCAGCCCTATGTCCTGTCCCCAGTTCCGCACGCTGAAGCCCGAAGAGCAGCGTCAAGCCCTGCGCAGCCTGGAGCTGCACTACCAGGCCTTCCTGCGGGATAGCCAGGACGCTGGTGGCTTTGGGCCTGAGGACCGGCTGATAGCCGAGCGCGAGTATGGCTCCTGCAGCCACCACTACCAGCAGCTGCTACAGAGCCTAGAGCAGGGTATGGGGCGAGCAGGGCCTGGGAGCGTGGGTGGCTGGCAACAGGCTGGGCACCTGAGTGACCGGGGTGTGCCCCCAGGTGAGCAGGAGGAGTCTCGCTGTCAGCGCTGCATCTCAGAGCTCAAGGACATCCGGCTACAGCTGGAGGCCTGGGAGACTCGCACTGTGCACCGCCTGCGGTTGCCGCTAGATAAAGAGCCAGCGCGAGAGTGTGCCCAGCGCATCGCTGAGCAGCAGGCAAGCGCCTCCCCTCCCCTGTCTCTGTCCCTCCCCAGCCTTACCTCCCTCCCTGGGCCTTCAAAGGGTGCCGGGGGTCAGCATGGCTCTGCTCGGTGTCTCTGCAGAAAGCACAGGCTGAGGTGGAGGGGCTGGGCAAGGGGGTTGCCCGGCTCTCCTCTGAGGCCGAGAAGGTCCTGGCACTGTCTGAGCCGTCGCCGGCTGCCCCCAGTCTGCGCTCGGAGCTGGAGCTGACACTGGGCAAGCTGGAGCAGGTGCGCAGCCTGTCTGCCATCTACCTGGAGAAGTGAGTGCACCTGTCTGCGAGGGGCTGGTCGCGCTATGGTGAGGGCTGGGACCACAAGAGCGTTCTGAGCAGAGGAAGGAGGGGCATGAGGGGATGAGGGCTGCTGGGTTAAGGGCTGTTGAGGGATCTGGCCAGGAAATGGCTGCGGAGGTGGCAAGAAGTCCTGAGGTGTTTCAGAGACAGTACTCTTGGGACTTGCTGATGATTATATGGGGTGTGAGGGAGAAGGAGGAGGAGGGCAGGAGCTGTTCACTGAAGTCAGGGGCTGAGAGAGCCAGGACCTGGGGGAACTTAACCTATGGGAAGTTGGGGCAGCCATCCCAGGTAGGAGAGAGGGGGTTCAAGTTGTGGACAGATAGGGGTGCTAATGAGGAGAGAACCAAGGAGGCGCCACCCCAGCCCCAGCATCGGTAGGTCAGGAGGAGGAGGGTGGTTGAGGTGGCCCAGGCCAGAGAGGTTCTGAGGAGGGAGGGGTTGGCCTGAGGGCAGGGGTACCCTCAAGAGAGGGGCTCCCTGTGGAAGGTGGGCGGAGACCTGCAAGGAGTAAGTGGGAGTGGAAATAGTAGGTGAGATGCCGGAGGGTGGTAAGAGGCCCCCAGTGCCAAGGTCTGTCTGGGCACCACTCCCAGCATCTTCCCCTGGCCCCAGAACCCCCACCAGGCATGTCCTTCTCCTGCCCGCCGGTGCTCAGCCACAGGGCCTCTTCTCTTTCTTTGCTGCTTATTTCAGCAAATTTTAATTCAGAGGCATAAAAAATACCTTCACGTGGGTCCACTTTCAGTAAAGTAGTGAGAAATCTCCCTCTACTCTGTCTCTCATCTGTCCCATTCCTGACTTGCCCCTCAGGGGCTTCTGGCATATATTTCTAATGTATTATTTCTGAGGCTCCTGTATTGCAAATAGTATGTCCACCCTTCATCCATAAATACTAACTAATGTTTGAGAGAAATGTCGCTGTCTGGTACAGGCTGCCATTCTCCTGGATGCCCCTCACCCATTCTTGGGCTAGAAGGCTGATCACTACACCCCCAGGCCCTGTGGGCGTCAGGATGCTGTGGGCATGCATCCCATGGGCTCCACCTGCCTCAGGGCCTTGGAGTCTGCTGTTCCCAGCCACATGACCTCCCTCTAGGTCTTCCGGCTGGAGCTTAAGTATCCCTGTGTCCTGGAGGCTCCCAACCGCCTTCTTCCCAGGTGTCTGTTTTTCTCCCTGAAGCCTATGAACACGGAGGTCAGCTGACCTCCAGGGCTTTGGCTGGTCAGGTCTGGGCTGGGCAGGCAGCACTCACCAGGCACCTCGGCTCTGGTTCCATCACCTTGGGCCTGGTTCTGAGGTGTGCTCTCTTCCAGGCTCAAGACCATCAGCTTGGTGATCCGCAGCACACAGGGGGCAGAGGAGGTGCTCAGAGCCCACGAGGGACAGCTCAAGGAGGCCCAGGCTGTGCCTGCCACTGCTGCAGAGCTTGAGGCCACCAAGGCTGCACTGAAGGTACTATTGCGGGACTGACACCTTGCCAGGGGTGGAGGGATAGCGAGACCCAGCTAAAACAGCACCCTCTTCTTCTCCTGTCCCCAACAGAAGCTACGGGCCCAAGCGGAGGCGCAGCAGCCTGTGTTTGATGCTGTGCGGGACGAGCTGCGGGGGGCACAGGAGGTGGGTGAGCGGCTGCAGCAGCAACACAGTGAGCGGGATGTGGAGGTAGAGCGCTGGCGGGAGCGGGTCACCCAGCTGCTGGAGCGCTGGCAGGCTGTGCTGGCCCAGATCGATGTGCGGCAGCGTGAACTTGAGCAGCTGGGCCGCCAGCTGCGTTACTACCGTGAGAGCGCAGACCCGCTGGGTGCCTGGCTACAGGACGCCCGTCAGCGGCAGGAGCAGATCCAGGCCATGCCGCTGGCCGACAGCAGGGCTGTGCGGGAGCAGCTGCGGCAGGAGAAGGTAGGCCAGGGTCAGTGGGGTCTGGGGCAGTAGGGCACACCCTGTGGCCACTGTGCTGACCACCCTACCCCCCAGGCCCTGCTGGAGGAGATTGAGCGACACAGTGAGAAGGTTGAGGAGTGCCAGAGGTTTGCGAAGCAATACATCAACGCCATCAAGGTAAGCCTCCAGCCTCCTGCTGTGCTGGCCAAGCCTCATTTCCAGGGACACTTGCCCGGTCAGTGGGCGTAGAACTCTGCAGTGCCCCCTGAGCCTGGGCCACGCCAGGGAAAGCCTGTGGGTAGGTGTGGGGGCTGGGCACAGGCAGCCAGAGGAGAGAGCTGCTGGCTGACCACAGTGTGTACCCACAGGACTACGAGCTCCAGCTGGTCACATACAAGGTGCAACTTGAGCCTGTGGCCTCCCCAGCCAAGAAGCCCAAGGTCCAGTCTGGGTCAGAGAGTGTCATCCAAGAGGTAGGGTGGGAGTGGGCTCAGCCTGGCCTGGTGAGGGGCTGGGTTGGCCTTGTGGGGGTGTGGCTCTCAGCAGGGCTGACCCTGGCTGTGCCCTCCACCCCCCCCAGTATGTAGACCTGCGCACACGCTACAGCGAGCTGACCACACTCACGAGCCAATACATCAAGTTCATCAGCGAGACTCTGCGGCGCATGGAGGAGGAGGAGGTATGATCAGGTTGGGTGGGGCTGGGTAGGGATGGGGAAGGTCTTGCCGCCTGCCCCCATAAATGCAGCTAGGGGAGCTGAGACCATTTACTGCAGCCACCTCACTCCCCTCCTGCCTGGTGCTATCCAGCACCTTTTGCCCCCCAGCACGGCCCACCCCAGGCTACCCCCCTTGGCCTGGCGCTGCACTGCTCTCCCCACGGTAGCTGGCACCTCCTTTCTTCTCTGTTTTGGCGAGTGTCCTTTTCCAGCATCCCACTGGCTCTCGTGTTCGTTCTTCCTGGGGCTTCTGTGTTGGTCTCCACACTTGGCCCTTTGCTCTGGGAAGAGTCGGCGGGGAGGGGGGCAGTGTTAGGTCATGGGTGCTGGGAAGCGGTGCCCACTTGTTCAGTTCCTTCCCGCCTCTCAGCTGTCCCTGCGGTTTGGACTGCCTGTGGCCCTGTCTCCTCTCTGCTCGGAGCTGCCGGCTGGAAAGTCCCTCTTGTGAGCTGGCTCAGGGCTGTACTGCTGTCCCCACTCTGGCCACCCTGCCCTGCCCCAACCCACCCCACTGGGCTTCAGGAATGGCCCCTGACTGGAGAGAGGGGCCCTGCAGTGGAAGCCAGGCCCACTGGCCTCCAGCAGAGCTCAGGCAGGGCTGTGTGGTGGGCGCAGCTCACAGACCCTACGAGCCTCCTGCTTTGCTCTCTTTTTTTCCTTCCATCCATTTTTCTGTCTCCGTCGCCTCTCTGCGGGGAAGAGGGGAGGACACCTAGGCCTCCTTCCCCAGGCTGGTGAGCACGGTGGGGCCGGCTGCGCTCGCTGCCCGAGTGCCCTGGGCGGGTGCACGCTGTCTCCTTGGCCGGGCTGGGACCTCTGTTCTCTCTGATCCCCCTGCATCGCGCTGTCCAAGTGAACTGTGGTAGTGCTGTGTCCTGTGAGCACCTGGCACCTGCCCCATGCTCACGCTCTCTCTGGTTCTCTTCCTCTCTCTGCCGCGGCCTCAGAGGCTGGCTGAGCAGCAGCGGGCAGAGGAGCGGGAGCGGCTGGCCGAGGTGGAGGCTGCGCTTGAGAAGCAGCGGCAGCTGGCCGAGGCACATGCCCAGGCAAAGGCACAGGCAGAGCGGGAGGCACAGGAGCTGCAGCAGCGCATGCAGGAGGAGGCGGTGCGGCGGGAGGAAGCAGCGGTGGATGCGCAGCAGCAGAAGCGCAGCATCCAGGAAGAACTGCAGCATCTGCGGCAGAGCTCGGAGGCAGAGATCCAGGCCAAGGCCCAGCAGGTGGAGGCGGCTGAACGTAGCCAGCTGCGCATTGAGGAGGAGATCCGCATCGTGCGCCTGCAGCTGGAGGCAACTGAGCGCCAGCGCAGTGGGGCAGAGGGGGAGCTGCAAGCGCTGCGCGCCCGGGCAGAGGAAGCCGAGGCGCAGAAGCGGCAGGCACAGGAGGAAGCTGAACGCTTGCGGAAGCAGGTGCAGGACGAGAGCCAACGCAAGCGAAAGGCTGAGGCAGAGCTGGCCTTGCGCGTGAAGGCCGAGGCTGAGGCAGCTCGCGAGAAGCAGCGGGCCCTACAGGCACTGGAGGAGCTGCGGCTGCAGGCTGAGGAGGCAGAGCGGCGGCTGCGGCAGGCCGAGGCAGAGCGGGCACGCCAGGTACAGGTGGCCCTGGAGACAGCCCAGCGCAGCGCGGAGGTGGAGCTACAGAGCAAACGCGCCTCCTTCGCAGAAAAGACAGCGCAGCTGGAGCGCACTCTGCAGGAGGAACACGTGGCAGTGGCACAGCTGCGGGAGGAGGCTGAGCGGCGGGCGCAGCAGCAGGCAGAGGCCGAGCGTGCCCGTGAGGAGGCAGAGCGTGAGCTGGAGCGCTGGCAGCTGAAGGCCAATGAGGCGCTAAGGCTGCGGCTGCAGGCAGAGGAGGTGGCACAGCAGAAGAGCCTGGCACAGGCTGAGGCCGAGAAGCAGAAGGAGGAGGCAGAGCGTGAGGCGCGGCGACGTGGGAAGGCAGAGGAGCAGGCCGTGCGCCAGCGGGAGCTGGCTGAGCAGGAGCTAGAGAAGCAGCGGCAGCTGGCAGAGGGCACTGCGCAGCAGCGCCTGGCCGCGGAGCAGGAGCTGATCCGGCTGCGGGCTGAGACAGAGCAGGGGGAGCAGCAGCGGCAGCTGTTGGAGGAAGAGCTTGCCAGGCTGCAGCGTGAGGTGGCCGCAGCCACACAGAAGCGTCAGGAGTTGGAGGCCGAGCTGGCCAAGGTGCGGGCTGAGATGGAGGTGCTGCTGGCCAGCAAGGCACGGGCCGAGGAGGAGTCACGCTCCACCAGCGAGAAGTCCAAGCAGAGACTGGAGGCCGAGGCCAGCCGGTTCCGTGAGCTGGCCGAGGAGGCTGCCCGCCTGCGTGCCCTGGCGGAGGAGGCCAAGCGGCAGCGGCAGCTGGCTGAAGAGGATGCAGCACGGCAGCGGGCCGAGGCAGAGCGTGTGCTTGCCGAGAAGCTGGCTGCCATCAGCGAGGCCACGCGGCTTAAGACAGAGGCCGAGATAGCGCTCAAGGAGAAGGAGGCGGAGAATGAGCGCCTGCGACGGCTGGCAGAAGATGAGGCCTTCCAGCGGCGGCGGCTAGAAGAGCAGGCGGCGCAGCACAAGGCTGACATAGAGGAGCGCCTGGCCCAGCTGCGTAAGGCATCGGAGAGTGAGCTGGAGCGGCAGAAGGGGTTGGTGGAGGACACACTGCGGCAGCGGCGGCAGGTAGAGGAAGAGATCCTGGCACTGAAGGCAAGCTTTGAGAAAGCAGCCGCCGGCAAGGCAGAGCTGGAGCTGGAGCTGGGGCGCATTCGCAGCAACGCTGAGGACACGCTGCGCAGCAAGGAGCAGGCTGAGATGGAGGCTGCACGGCAGCGGCAGTTGGCAGCTGAGGAGGAACAACGGCGCCGCGAGGCAGAGGAGCGCGTGCAAAAGAGCCTGGCAGCTGAGGAGGAAGCTGCACGGCAGCGCAGAGCAGCACTGGAGGAAGTCGAGCGGCTCAAAGCCAAGGTGGAAGAGGCGCGGCGCCTGCGGGAGCGAGCAGAACAGGAGTCAGCCCGGCAGTTGCAGCTAGCCCAGGAAGCTGCTCAGAAGCGGCTGCAGGCAGAGGAGAAGGCGCATGCCTTTGCAGTGCAGCAGAAGGAGGAGGAGCTACAGCAGACACTGCAGCAGGAACAGAGCATGTTGGAGCGGCTGCGTGGTGAGGCTGAGGCAGCACGGCGAGCGGCCGAGGAGGCAGAGGCGGCACGGGAGCAGGCCGAGCGCGAGGCGGCACAGTCCCGGCGGCAGGTGGAAGAGGCTGAGCGGCTGAAGCAGTCAGCAGAGGAGCAGGCACAGGCCCAGGCGCAAGCACAAGCTGCCGCGGAGAAACTGCGCAAGGAGGCCGAGCAAGAGGCGGCACGGCGGGCACAGGCAGAACAGGCGGCCTTGCGGCAGAAGCAAGCAGCGGATGCAGAGATGGAGAAGCACAAGAAATTTTCTGAGCAGACGCTGCGACAGAAGGCACAGGTGGAGCAGGAGTTGACGACGTTGCGGCTGCAGCTGGAGGAGACCGACCACCAGAAGAGCCTCCTGGACGAGGAGCTGCAGCGGCTGAAGGCGGAGGCAACAGAGGCTGCCCGCCAGCGCAGCCAGGTGGAGGAGGAGCTCTTCTCGGTGCGCATACAGATGGAGGAGCTGGGCAAGCTCAAGGCTCGCATTGAGGCGGAGAACCGCGCACTCATCTTGCGTGACAAGGACAACACACAGCGCTTCCTGCAGGAGGAGGCCGAGAAGATGAAGCAGGTGGCAGAGGAGGCTGCGCGGCTGAGCATAGCAGCTCAGGAGGCAGCACGGCTGCGGCAATTGGCAGAGGAAGACCTGGCACAACAGCGGACCCTGGCCGAGAAGATGCTCAAGGAGAAGATGCAGGCGGTACAGGAGGCCACGCGGCTCAAGGCCGAGGCTGAGCTGCTGCAGCAACAAAAAGAGCTGGCGCAGGAGCAGGCCCGGCGGCTGCAGGAGGACAAGGAACAAATGGCGCAGCAGCTGGCGCAGGAGACGCAGGGTTTCCAGCGGACGCTGGAGGCAGAGCGGCAGCGGCAGCTGGAGATGAGCGCTGAGGCTGAGCGCCTCAAGCTGCGTGTGGCTGAGATGAGCCGGGCCCAGGCCCGTGCTGAGGAGGATGCCCAGCGCTTCCGGAAGCAGGCAGAAGAGATTGGTGAGAAGCTGCACCGCACAGAGCTCGCCACGCAGGAGAAGGTGACGCTGGTGCAGACGCTTGAGATCCAGCGGCAGCAGAGTGACCATGATGCTGAGCGCCTGCGGGAGGCCATCGCTGAGCTGGAGCGTGAGAAGGAGAAGCTCAAGCAGGAGGCCAAGTTGCTGCAGCTCAAGTCCGAAGAGGTACCGGCCCTCTCTCCACACAGTGGGTGGTCCCTGGGGATCTACCTGGGGTGGGGTGGCAGGTGCTCCCGGGCCGGTGGTCTCTGATTTCCAACTCCCTTTCCCGCAGATGCAGATGGTGCAGCAGGAGCAGCTGTTGCAGGAAACACAGGCCCTGCAGCAGAGTTTCGTCTCCGAGAAAGACAGCCTGCTGCAGCGTGAGCGATTCATCGAGCAAGAGAAGGCCAAGCTGGAGCAGCTCTTCCAGGACGAGGTGGCCAAGGCACAGCAGCTGCGTGAGGAACAGCAGCGGCAACAGCAGCAGATGGAGCAGGAGCGGCAGCAGCTGGTGGCCAGCATGGAGGAGGCACGGCGGCGGCAGCATGAGGCGGAGGAAGGCGTACGGCACCAGCAGGAGGAGCTGCAGCGGCTGGAGCAGCAGCGGCGGCAACAGGAGAAGCTGCTGGCTGAGGAGAACCAGAGGCTGCGTGAGCGCCTGCAGCGCCTGGAAGAGGAGCATCGGGCTGCACTGGCACACTCTGAGGAGGTCGCCGCCTCACAGGCAGCCACCTCAAAGGCACTGCCCAATGGCCGGGATGCTCCCGATGGTCCGGCTACGGAGGTGGAGCCTGAACACACCTTCGATGGCCTGCGGCGGAAGGTGCCAGCCCAGCGGCTGCAAGAGGCAGGCATCCTGAGCACGGACGAGTTGCAACGCCTGGCACAGGGCCACACCACAGTGGCTGAGCTTGCACGGCGGGAAGACGTGCACCAGTACCTGCAGGGCCGCAGCAGCATCGCAGGGCTGCTGCTAAAGCCCACCAATGAGAAGTTGAGTGTCTACATGGCCCTGCAGAGGCAGCTGCTAAGCCCCGGCACAGCCCTCATCCTACTTGAGGCCCAGGCAGCCTCAGGTTTCCTGCTGGACCCTGTGCGAAACCGGCGGATGACCGTCAACGAGGCTGTGAAAGAGGGTGTCGTGGGCCCTGAGCTGCACCACAAGCTGCTGTCGGCCGAGCGCGCCGTCACTGGCTATAAAGACCCCTACACCGGGGAGCAGATCTCCCTCTTCCAGGCCATGAAGAAGGACCTGATCGTGCGAGACCACGGCATCCGCCTGCTGGAGGCCCAGATCGCCACAGGCGGCATCATCGACCCTGTGCACAGCCACCGTCTGCCTGTGGACATGGCCTACCGGCTCGGCTACTTCGATGAAGAGATGAACCGAGTACTGGCGGACCCAAGCGATGACACCAAGGGCTTCTTCGACCCCAACACACATGAGAATCTCACCTACCTGCAGCTGCTGGAGCGCTGCGTGGAAGACCCCGAGACAGGCCTGCGCCTCCTGCCACTCACAGATAAGGCTGCCAAGGGCGGGGAGCTGGTCTACACGGACTTGGAGGCCCGGGACGTCTTCGAGAAGGCCACCGTGTCTGCACCGTTCGGCAAGTTCCAGGGCAAGACTGTGACCATCTGGGAGCTCATCAACTCAGAGTACTTCACGGCAGAGCAGCGGCGGGACCTGCTGCGGCAGTTTCGCACGGGCCGGATCACAGTGGAGAAGGTCATCAAGATTGTCATCACGGTGCTGGAGGAGCAGGAGCAGAAGGGCCAGCTCTACTTTGAGGGCCTACGCACCCTAGTACCTGCTGCCGAGCTACTGGAGAGCAGGGTCATTGACCATGACCTCTACCGCCACCTACAGCGGGGCGAGCGCTCAGTGCGAGAGGTGGCTGAGATGGACGCTGTGCGGCAGGCTTTGCGGGGTGCCAACGTCATCGCGGGCATATGGCTGGAGGAGGCGGGGCAGAAGCTGAGCATCTATGAGACCCTAAAGAAAGACCTGTTGCAGCCAGACGTGGCTGTGGCCTTGCTAGAGGCCCAGGCCGGCACTGGGCACATCATTGACCCTGCCACTAGTGCCCGGCTGACCGTGGATGAGGCAGTGCGTGCTGGCCTGGTAGGCCCTGAGCTGCATGAGAAGCTGCTGTCAGCTGAGAAGGCTGTGACGGGCTACAGGGACCCCTACACAGGACAGAGCGTTTCCCTATTCCAGGCCCTGAGGAAGGGCCTCATCCCCCGGGAGCAGGGCCTACGCCTGCTGGATGCCCAGTTATCCACGGGGGGCATCGTGGACCCCAGCAGGAGCCACCGCGTTCCCCTGGATGTTGCCTATGCCCGGGGCTACCTGGATGAGGAGACCAGCAGGGCCCTGTCAGCACCCAAGGACGATGCCAAGGCCTACTGTGACCCCAGCACACAGGAGCCGGTCACGTATGGCCAGCTCCAGCAACGGTGCCGGCCTGACCAGCTGACAGGGCTGAAGCTGCTGTCACTCTCAGAGAAGGCTGCCAGGAACCGGAAGGAGGAGCTCTACTCCGAGCTCCAGGCCCGTGAGACCTTTGAGAAGACGACGGTCGAGGTCCCTGTAGGTGGCTTCAAGGGTAAGACTGTGACCATCTGGGAGCTTATCAGCTCTGAGTACTTCACAGCAGAGCAGCGGCAGGAGCTGCTGCGGCAGTTCCGCACGGGCAAGGTCACTGTGGAGAAGGTCATCAAGATCATCATCACCATTGTAGAGGAGGTGGAGACCCTGCGGCAGGAGAGGCTGTCCTTCAGTGGCCTCCGTGCTCCCGTACCAGTAAGTGAGCTCCTGGCTGCCAGGGTTCTCAGCAGAGCCCAGTTCGAGCAGCTCAAGGATGGCAAGACATCTGTCAAGGACCTCTCAGAGCTGGGCTCCGTGCGAACGCTGCTGCAGGGCAGTGGCTGCCTCGCTGGCATCTACCTGGAGGACTCCAAGGAGAAGGTCACCATCTATGAGGCCATGCGCCGGGGCCTGCTCAGACCCAGCACAGCCACACTCCTGCTTGAGGCGCAGGCAGCCACCGGCTTTCTGCTGGACCCCGTACGGAACCAGCGCCTGTACGTCAATGAGGCCGTGAAGGCTGGTGTTGTGGGCCCTGAGCTGCACGAGAAGCTTTTGTCAGCTGAGAAGGCCGTCACCGGCTACAAGGACCCCTACTCAGGCTCCACCATCTCCCTCTTTCAGGCCATGAAGAAGGGCCTGGTCCTCAGGGACCACGGCATCCGCCTGCTGGAGGCCCAGATCGCCACGGGTGGCATCATTGACCCCGTGCACAGCCACCGCCTGCCCGTGGATGTGGCCTATCAGCGTGGCTACTTTGATGAGGAGATGAACCGCGTCCTGGCAGACCCGAGTGATGACACCAAAGGCTTCTTTGACCCCAACACGCACGAGAACCTCACGTACCTACAACTGCTGGAGCGCTGCGTGGAAGACCCTGAGACAGGCCTGCGCCTCTTGCCGCTAAAAGGGGCGGAGAAGGCTGAGGTGCTGGAGACCACGCAGGTGTACACAGAGGAGGAGACACGGAAGGCGTTTGAGGAGACACAGATCGACATCCCTGGTGGTGGTGACCATGGAGGCTCTACCATGACCCTGTGGGAGGTGATGCAGTCAGACCTGATACCTGAGGAGCAGCGGGCCCGGCTAATGGCTGACTTCCAGGCTGGCCGGGTGACCAAGGAGCGCATGATCATTATCATCATTGAGATCATCGAGAAGACGGAGATTGTGCGCCAGCAGAACCTGGCCTCCTACGATTACGTCCGCCGCCGCCTAACTGCCGAGGACCTGTACGAGGCCCGGGTCATCTCCCTCGAGACCTACAACCTGCTTCGGGAGGGCACCAAGAGCCTCCGCGAGGCCCTCGAGGCGGAGTCCGCCTGGCGTTACCTCTACGGCACGGGCTGTGTGGCTGGTGTCTACCTGCCTGGCTCCAGGCAGACGATGACCATCTACCAGGCCCTCAAGAAGGGGTTGCTGAGTGCTGAGGTGGCGCGCTTGCTGCTGGAGGCACAGGCGGCCACGGGCTTCCTGCTGGACCCGGTGAAGGGTGAGCGGCTGACCGTGGATGAGGCTGTTCGGAAGGGTCTGGTGGGCCCTGAGCTGCACGACCGGTTACTCTGGGCTGAGCGGGCAGTTACTGGCTACCGAGACCCATACACCGAGCAGACCATCTCACTCTTCCAGGCCATGAAGAAGGAGCTGATCCCTGCTGAGGAGGCCCTGCGGCTGCTGGACGCACAACTGGCCACAGGTGGCATTGTAGACCCTCGTCTGGGCTTCCACCTCCCACTAGAGGTGGCTTACCAACGAGGCTACCTCAACAAGGACACACACGACCAGCTGTCGGAGCCTAGCGATGTGCGCAGCTACGTGGACCCCTCCACTGACGAGCGCCTCAGCTATACGCAGCTGCTCAGGCGGTGCCGCCGCGATGAGAACAGTGGCCAGCTGCTCCTGCCGCTCTCGGATGCCCGTAAGCTGACCTTCCGCGGTCTGCGCAAGCAGATCACTGTGGAGGAGTTGGTGCGCTCACAGGTCATGGATGAGGCCACAGCACTGCAGCTGCAGGAGGGACTGGCCTCCATCGAGGAGGTCACCAAGAACCTGCAGAAGTTCCTCGAGGGCACTAGCAGCATTGCTGGTGTCTTTGTCGACGCCACCAAAGAGCGGTTGTCAGTGTACCAAGCCATGAAGAAAGGCATCATTCGTCCTGGCACGGCCTTTGAGCTCCTAGAGGCACAGGCGGCCACCGGCTACGTCATCGACCCCATCAAGGGACTCAAGCTGACTGTGGAGGAAGCCGTGCGTATGGGTATTGTGGGCCCCGAGTTCAAGGACAAGTTGCTGTCAGCTGAGCGTGCCGTCACTGGCTACAAGGACCCCTATTCTGGGAAGCTCATCTCCCTCTTCCAGGCCATGAAGAAGGGCCTGATCCTAAAGGACCACGGCATCCGCCTGCTGGAGGCCCAGATCGCCACGGGCGGCATCATCGACCCTGAGGAGAGCCACCGGCTGCCCGTGGAGGTGGCCTACAAGCGTGGCCTCTTTGACGAGGAGATGAATGAGATCCTGACTGACCCCTCAGATGACACCAAGGGCTTCTTTGACCCCAACACAGAGGAGAATCTCACCTACCTGCAGTTAATGGAGCGCTGCATCACTGACCCCCAGACGGGCCTGCGCCTCCTGCCACTGAAGGAGAAGAAGCGGGAACGGAAGACATCCTCTAAGTCCTCAGTGCGCAAACGCCGTGTAGTGATCGTGGACCCTGAGACGGGCAAAGAGATGTCAGTGTATGAGGCCTACCGTAAGGGCCTGATCGATCACCAGACGTACCTGGAGCTGTCTGAGCAGGAGTGTGAGTGGGAGGAGATCACCATCTCATCCTCGGACGGTGTGGTCAAGTCCATGATTATCGATCGCCGTTCTGGCCGCCAGTATGACATCGATGAAGCCATTGCCAAGAACCTTATCGACCGCTCGGCGCTGGACCAGTACCGTGCTGGCACGCTCTCCATCACCGAGTTCGCGGACATGCTCTCAGGCAATGCCAGCGGCTTCCGCTCCCGCTCCTCCTCAGTGGGCTCTTCCTCCTCCTACCCCAGCAGCCCTGCCGTTGCCAGGACCCCGCTGGCCTCCTGGTCTGACCCCACTGAGGAGACGGGTCCAGTGGCCGGCATCCTGGACACGGAGACCCTGGAGAAGGTGTCCATAACGGAGGCCATGCACCGTAACCTGGTTGACAACATCACAGGCCAGCGGCTGCTGGAGGCACAGGCCTGCACCGGAGGCATCATCGACCCCAGCACTGGCGAGCGCTACCCTGTCACTGAGGCCGTCAACAAGGGCCTGGTGGACCGCATCATGGTGGATCGCATCAACCTGGCCCAGAAGGCTTTTTGCGGCTTCGAGGACCCGCGCACGAAGACCAAGATGTCAGCTGCCCAGGCCCTAAAGAAGGGTTGGCTGTACTACGAGGCAGGCCAGCGCTTCCTGGAGGTGCAGTACCTGACGGGTGGCCTGATTGAGCCCGACACGCCAGGTCGTGTGCCTCTCGACGAGGCCCTGCAGCGTGGTACCGTGGATGCCCGCACAGCCCAGAAGCTTCGTGATGTTGGCGCCTACTCCAAGTACCTCACCTGCCCCAAGACCAAGCTCAAGATCTCCTACAAGGATGCACTGGACCGCAGCATGGTGGAGGAGGGCACAGGGCTGCGGCTGCTGGAGGCTGCTGCCCAGTCCAGCAAGGGCTACTATAGCCCCTACAGCGTCAGCGGCTCTGGCTCCACTGCCGGCTCCCGCACCGGCTCCCGCACCGGCTCCCGGGCTGGTTCCCGCCGTGGCAGCTTCGACGCTACTGGCTCTGGCTTCTCCATGACCTTCTCTTCCTCTTCCTACTCCTCCTCAGGCTATGGCCGCCGCTACGCCTCAGGGCCCTCGTCCTCCCTTGGGGGGCCTGAGTCTGCAGTGGCCTGAGCCCCTGCCTGCACCCTGCCCTCGCGCTCTGCATGTGGCCAGGCTCCCCGCCGAGGCGCTGGGGTCTTTCTTTAATGTTAAATGTGTCTTCCTCCCAAGCGGTGCCTAAAGTTTAACCAAAAAGACCAGACTAACATATTAATATATATCTGCTGTCCAAACAGCCTGTATCTTGGGGGACAGGGTTGGCCCAGCCCCACTGACCACCTCACCCTCGTGGGTCTCCCCACTCCCTTCTACCTGCCACTCATCACAGCCAGGTGCCTTGGAGGGTCCAGAGCTGGGCCCTAGCCCATCCCTTCTGTCTTCCCAGGGAGGGTTCTGTCTGGGTGAGACCTCCAGCCCCATAAAGTGGCCCACTGGATGCCCACCTGCCAGTTCTAGCTGCCAGGGGCAACAGGTGCCAGTCCCATACACAGAGGGCCCTCGGCCAGCATTTTCTTTCCAGTGTTTCCAGGACTGGCCTGCTCACTCAGTGGGCCTTGCTGGGGAAGGAGGGGGTCCCGGGCCAGCCATCTTTTCCTGCCTGCTCAGAGAAGCCCCTTCCCCATGGGAAGACGAGGAGCCAGCTGGCCCAGGCTGGGCCCCAGCCTGGTCCTGTCCCTTCCCAGCTCCTGCAGCGCCATCTGAGCTCTGCCTTTTAGCTCACCCCCCACCCCCACACACTCCCGAGACCCCTGGCCTCTGGCTTCAGCCTTCCAGCCTCAGCTCCCCTAGTAAGTGCCTTCTGTGTCTGCCCTCGAACCCCAGGCCCCGAGGACCCAGATCCAGGGTGGGAGACCGATGTTCCTGGCTGGGCATGGCCCGGGGTTCTATAGACCTGTCCTCTCTATGGGCCCTGTGGAACCCTACCCTGGGGGCCTGCCTGCCTATCTCCCAGGGAGCCCCAGCCCCACATCATGTGGCCCAGGGATGCTGCTGGGCTGTCTGCACTGACCCCCCAGTGCCATCCAGCCCCTGGCCTTGGTGGCCCCTACCCCTGCCTCCACCCTCTGAGCTTTGCATGTTCCACTAACCCGGGTAGGCAGCAGGTGGAGGTGCCAGGCTGCCAGCTGCCTCTGTGAGGGCAGAACACTAACCTGACCATGGGTGGGGGCTCTGCAGCCTCCACCCCACAATAAAAGCAATTCCAACCTTCCTGTGGATCCTATCTCTCGTATCTTTGTCCTGGTGTTGGGCATGTGTCTGGGGTCCACAAGTACTGTTGTCCTGGGCTCCAGGCTCCAGCCACCACATCCTGCCTGGGACAGAGGGCCCTCAGTGAAGATGCTGGCCTAAGGCCAGATGTCTGCAGGTGGCTGCTGGAGGACAGACTGTGAGGCCCTGGCAGAAGGTGCAGAGGAGGGCAGGGTAGAGGCCAGGCAGGCTGGGGCTGCCCCAGGATGTCCACCCCATCACCCTGCCCTGTCCCTGTGCTGGACACATGGTTGGCACTTTAGGTGCTCATATTTGTTCATCTGAGCTGGGAGTCTGACATACTACCATGTCAGTCATTGGCTGTGGCCACTGGGGGCAGCCCCCCAGACAAAGGGGAGTGAATTAATGGCTAATAATTACTTTACAAATATATGAAGACCATGAATAATTATATCCAAGAAGCACACTAAAATCCAGGTATGGCAAATAAGGCATCTGTATCAAAACATAATGTAGCAAAATTGCAGAAAACCAAAGACAGAGAAAAATTTTAAGGCAGCCAGAGAGAAAAGACAGATTGCCTACTAAAGAGTGCCGTTTAGACCAACAGCAGACATCGCGTTAGCAAAGATGGAAGCTGCTCAGAGTGTATCCCATAGATGAGGAGCTTGGGCATCACCCTGGAACTTTTGGAAATGCAGAATCTCGAAGCCCACCACAGACCTACTGAATCAGAACTTGCATTTTAACAAGATCCCATGTTAATGTTATTTTAAAACAAAATTTTAACTTTAATATTTGTAGAAAAATAATGAGGATAGTACAGTTATCATATCCTACATACCTAGTGTCTCCTATTAACATAGTAATATAAATGTGTCACAATTAATGAACCAATACATTATTAAATAAAATCTACATTTTATTCATCTTTATTATTATTTTTACTTAATGTTCTCCTGTCATAGAATCTCATCCAGGCTCCCACATTACATTCAATCATGATATCACCTTAGGCTTCTCTTGGCTGTAACAGTTTCTCAGGCTTTCATTGTTCTTGATGAACTTGACAACAATTTTGCATAATGGTCAGGAATTTTCCCACATTAATGTTTGAGAAGCATGATGCTAAATTTATGCCAAGCTTTACCATTTGAGAAATAGACTGAATAAAGATGTCTGCTCTTTCCATCTCTGCTCAGCCTTATACTGGAAGTTCTAGCCCAACCAAGAAGGCAAGAAAATGAAATAATGAAATAAGAAGCAACAAGATTGGAAAGGGAAGAGTTAAACCACATTTGCAGAGAGCATGATCTTACATATAGAAAATCCTAATGCATTCACTAAAAAACTAATAATCTCAGCAAGGTTGCAGGATACAAGATCAATAATGATCAATCGTTTATCTATACACTTAAATAATCTGAAAATTAAAACAATTCCATTTATAATGGCATTGTATTTAGTCAGGGTTCTTCAGAGAAAGAGAACCAGCATGAGCTGTAAAGAAATCTGTTATAAGAAGTTGGATCACATGATTCATGGAGGCTGAGTCCCCAAGTCTGCAGTCAGCAAGCTGTAGACTCCAGAGAGCTGATGGTGTCCAGTCAGAGTCTGAAGACAGGAAAAGGCCAATGTCCCAGCTCAAGCAGTTAGGCCAGAGGAGTTCACTCTTACTTAGCCTTTTTGTTCTATTCAGGTCTTCAACTGATTGTATGTGGCCCACCCACGTTAGGAAGGGCAATCTGCTTTACTCAGTCTACCAATTCAAATGCTAATTTAGGCCAGATGGCTCCTTCCTGCCTATAATCCTAGTGCTTTGAGAGGCTGAGGTGGGAAGATCATTTGAGGCTAGGAGCTCAAGACCAGCCTTAGCAACATGGCAAGACCCCATTACTACTAAAAAAAAAAAAAAAAAAAAAAATTTTTTTTTTTAATAAGCCAGATGTGGGGATTCATGCCTATAGTCCTAGCTACTTGGGAGACTGAGACAGGAGGATCACTTGAGCCCAGGAGTTTGAGGTTAAAGTGAGCTATAATTGTGCCATTGCAACCTAACCTGGGTGACAGAGCAAGACCCTGTTTCTTAAAAAAAAAAAAAAAAATAGAAATAAAAACACAAATGTTAATTTCACTAGAAACAACCTCACAGATATGCTCAGGATAATGTTTAGCCAAATATCTGGGCACCCCATGTGCTAGTCAAATTGACACATAAAATTAACCGTCACAAGCACTTAGGAACAAATTCAACAAAATAAGTGCAAAATGTGTATTTTAAAAATTATAAAACAATGTCAAAAGAAATTAAGGAACTAAATAAATGGAAAGACATCCCATGTTCATGTATTGAAATAATCATTGTTGCTCAAAATGGCAATACTTCCACAATTGATCCAAGGATTCAATCCCTATAAAAATTCCAGCTAGATGCCCTGCAGAAATTGACCAGTTGATCCTAACATTCACATGAAAATTAAGGGATTCAGAATATCCAAAACAATCTTGAAAAAGAACAAAGTTGGAGAAACACACTTCTTAATTTCAAAACTTACTACAAAGCTATAGTAATCTAAACAGTGTGGTACTGGCATGACGATAGACATGTATTTGAATGGAGTAGAATTGAGAATCCATAAATAAGCCCATGCATCTACAGTTAATGGATTTTTACAAAATTTATATAAACCTTTGTGCATTAAAGGACACCATTGAAGGCCAGGCACAGTGGCTCACACCTGTAATCCTAACACTCTGGGAGGCCGAAGCAGGAGGATCGCTCAAGGTCAGGAGTTCGAAACCAGCCTGAGCAAAAGCAAGACCTCATCTCTACTAAAAATAGAAAGAAATTAGCTGTACAACTAAAAATATATAGAAAAAGTTAGCTGGGCATGGTGGCGCATGCCTGTAGTCACAGCTATTTGGGAGGCTGAGGCAGGAGGATTGTTTGAGCCCAGGAGTTTGAGGTTGCTGTGAGCTAGGCTGATGCCATGGCACTCTAGCCTGGGCAACAGAGTGAGACTCTGTCTCAAAAAAACAAAAAAAAAAAAGAACACCATCAAGAAAATGAAAAGAATATAGTATGAGAGAAAATATTTGGAAATTATACATTTGATAATGGACTTATATCCAGGATGCATAAAAAATACCTACAACTCAAAAGACAAAGGCCCAATCTAAAAATGGGCAAAGGATCTGAATAGACAAAAACAAAGAGCAAACTCTTTTAAAGCAAGCAGAGAGAAAAGACAGATTGCCTACTAAAGGATGCTGTTTAGACCAACAGCAGACATTGCAGTAGCAAAAATGGAAGCTTCTTAAAGTGTGTTCCATGGATCAGGAGCTTGGGCATCACCCTGGAACTTTTGGGTATGCAAAATCTTGAGGCCCACCACAGACCCACTGAATCAGAACCTGCATTTTAACAAAATCCCGCATTAATGTTATTGTAAAACAAACTTTTAATTTTAGAATAGTTTAAGGGTCTGAATGGACATTTCTCCAAAAAAGATATACAAATGGCCAATAAGCACATGAGTATATGTAATTTTTTGTTATATGCCTGTCTTAGTCTGTTCCTGCTACTATAACAAAATACCATAGACTGGGTAATTTAAAGCAACAGAAATTAATTTTTCACAGCTGTGGAGGCTGGAAATTCCAAGATCTAGGCACTGGAAAGTTCACTGTCTGGTGAAGGCCTGTTCCACCAATGGCATCTTCTTGCAAGGCATCCTCACATAGCAGAAGGGTGACCTGCTGTGTTCTCATGTGGCAGAAGGGAGAAGGTCAAAGGGACCTAGCTAGTTCCTTCCAGCTCTTTTGTAAGGTTGCTAATCACATTTATGAGGGCTCTGCCCTTGTGACTTAATCACTCACAAAGGCCCCACCTCTTAATATTGTTGCATTGGGGATTAAGTCTCAACATGAATTTTGGAGGGGGCACAAACATTCAAGCCATAGCAATGCCAGACATTATCAGTCAGGGAAACAGAACCACAATGAGATACCACTTCATACCCACTAGGGTAGCTATAATCGAACAGACAGATAATAACAGATGTTAGAAAGGATGTAGAGAAATTAAAACTCTCATGCATTGCTGGTGGAAATGTAAAATGCTGAGGCAGCTTTGGAAAACATTCTGGCAGTTCCTCAAAGTTTAAGCATAGAGTTACCATATGACCCAACACTAACACTACTAGGTCTATATACCCAAGAGAAAGGAAAATATACATGTACACAAAATTTCATACATGAATGTTTATAGCAGCATTATACACAGTAGCCCCAAAGTGGAAACACGTCAAATGTCCATCAATCGATGAATGGATAAATAAAATGTAGTATATCCGTACAATGGAATATTATTCAGCCTTATAAAGGGAGGAAGTTCTGACACATGCTACAACATGGATGAACCCTGACATTCTGCTAAGTGAAATAAGCCAGTCACAAAAGGACAAATACTGTGTGATTTTACTTATATGAGGTACCTAGAATAATCACTTTTATAGAAACAGAAAGTAGAATGGTGGTTGCCAGGAGCTCAGGGGAAGGAGAAATGGGGAATTACTGTTTAATGGGTATGAAGTTTGAGTTTTGCAAGATTAAAAGAGTTCTGGAGATGGATAGTGGTGATGGTTGCACAGCAATATGAATGTACTTAATGCCACAGAACTGTACACTTAAAAATGGTTAAAATGGTAAATTTTATATTACCTATATTTTACTACAGTTAAGAAAAACAATAGCATTGTTCAATTTGGAGGTTAAAAAATGGAATTGGACTTTCACTTCTGTCCAAGATGGGGTAACAAGGACAAAATTTATCTTCCCACTTGCAAAAATGAAAACACCAGATAAAATATATGAAATAATGGTTTTCAAGTCATTGGACAGTAGTCAAGGAAGGATAGTGATCCTGAGAGATGGGAAACAAACAAGGTGAGCCTTACAATTTTTCCAGCTTACTGCCTTGAGAAAATGTCCCAGGCCTTGGCATATGGAGGGCAGCCCAGGTGGGTCCTGACAGACTTCCAGAGGTGAAGTGGAGCCGGGAGCCCAGGCAATTAAGGACAGCTAGAATTTGCATGATGGGAAACCGGAGTAGGGAGAATGGCATAGGGAAAGCAACTGCACAGCAGGTCCTCCTCAGGGATTCAGCTGAGTGCTGGTCAGTGCCTATGTATAAAAGACCCACCTGAGGCTGGGGAAGAAACACTCAAGTGGATTAGAGGGAGAATCCAAGAGGTCACACAGGGCCAAGAGTATTGCCTATTCCCACCAGCCAGAATGGAGAACCATATAATTCACAAAGTATCAGGCGGAGTTCTCAGATGGTCTTGATTTAGTAGTGGGAAAAAGCAGTGCCTAACAAAGCTTAGAAGCAAGACTCGAAAAGATCACAGTTGCTAAGCAACTTAACTGCCTCCCCCAAAAAAGTTCAAAATATTTATAGGAAACAAAAATATCTGGCGCCTAACAAGGTAAAATACACAATGTCTGGCATATAACAAAAAATTACAAGGCATACAAAGAAGCAAAAATCTACATCCTGTATTGCAGAGAAAAACAAAAAAAATTACACAGATGGTAGATAAGAACATTGAAAAGAGCTGTTATAACTGTATTCTGTATTTTCAAGAAGCTTGAGGAAAGATTGAACATATTAAGTATAGACATGGAAGATATATATTTTAAGAAAAGAACCAAATTGAGCTTCTAGAGGTGAAATCTATAGTGCCTGATATGACAAATACACTAGATATATTATTAACAGCAAAGTAGACATCACAGAAGAAAAGATTAGTAAAGCTAAAGAAATAGCAAAGGAAACTATCTAAAATGAAACATAGAAAAATGAGTGGAAAACAAATGAAAAGAGCATCAGTGATTGGTGGGACAACTTCAAGCAGCCTAATTACATGTAATTGGAGGCCCTGAAAAGGCGGGGGGCATTAAATCTATTTGAAGAAATATTGTCTAAAATTTTTCCAAATTGATGAACACTATAAACTATCCATGAACTAAAACACAGATCCAAAAACCTCAATGAACTTGGAGAAAACTACACCAAGATCATCTTATTCAAGTTGCTTAAAACTAGTGATAAAGAGAAAATATTAAAAGCAGCTAGATAAAAAATATACATTATGTATAGAGGAACAAAAGTAAGGATAACAGCAGATTTCTTGTTGGAAACAATGCAAGTTAGAAGATTTAAAGAAAAAGTAACCTGTCAACTTAGAATTCTTTACTGAGTGAAAATATGTTTCAAATATGAAGGCGAAAGACTTTCAGACATACAGAAGCTGAAAGAATTAATCACCTGTAGACCTATAATGCAAGAAATGTTAAAGGAAGTCCTTCAAACAGAAGGAAAATGATACCAGATAGAAATCTGGATCTAAACAAAGGATTGAAGAGCATTGGAGATAATAACCATGTGGGTAACTGTAAAGACATTTTTTCTTATTTAAGTTTCTTCAAAATATAACAAACTGTTCAAAGTAAAAAGAATAACAGTGTAATGTGGATTTTATAACACATTGAAATAAAATGTATAATAGTAATAGCACAAAGGCCGGAAAGTGAGAAATGGAACCATATAATACTGTAAAGTTCATATGTGTCAAGTGGAATAATTTGACTTGAAGGTAGACTGCAATAAGTTAAAGATGCATACTATAAAACAGTGAAGCAATCACCATAATGACACAACTAAAAGTAATAGCTAATGAGCCAAAAAAGAAAAAAGAAATAAAATGAAACGCCACAAAATAATTAATTCAAATGAAGACAGAAAAAGGAGAAAGAGAAAACAAAGAACAGATGGGAAAAACAGAAACACTGCAAAATAGATTTAAACCCAACTATATCAATAATCACGTTAAATATAAGTGGTTAAGACACCTCTATTAAAAGGTACAAAGGTAATTCAGTGAAGTGATGATGATCTTTTCAATAAAGGATGCTGGAACCACTGAGTATATGCAAAAAATGAATCTCACACCATGTACAAAAATTGTCTCAAAATGGATCACAGTTGGAACCTAAAACTATAAAACACCTAAAGGAAAACACAGGAAAATCTTTTTGACTTTAGAGTTAGGCAAAGATTTCAAAATTATAATACCAAAATCATGATCCCTAGAAAAAAAATAATAGATACATTGGAATTTATCAAAATTAGGAACATATGTTCTTCAAAATCCACTGTTAAGAGAATCAAAAGACAAGCAAGGCCCGGCAAGGTGGCTCACACCTGTAATCCTAGCACTCTGGGAGGCCGAGGCAGGCGGATCGTTTGAGCTCAGGAGTTCAAGACCAGCCTGTGCAAGAGTGAGACCCCGGCTCTACTAAAAATAGAAAGAAATTAATTGGCCAACTAAAAATATATAGAAAAAATTAGCCGGGCATGGTGGTGCATGCCTGTAGTCCCAGCTATTTGGGAGGCTGAGGCAGAAGGATTGCTTGAGCCCAGGAGCTTGAGGTTGCCGTGAGCTAGGCTGATGCCATGGCACTCTAGTCTGGGCAACAGAGTGAGACTCTGTCTCAAAAAAATAAATAAATAAAAAAGACAAGCCACAGATTGGTGAAAAAATACTTGTTAAGTCACATAACTGATAAAGGACTTGTATTCAGAACATACAAGGAACTCTCAACGCTCAATTAAAGAAAACAACCCAATTTAAAAATGGATGGAAGGTTTGAACAAATGCTTACCAATGAAGATATGTGGATGGTGAATGGCACATGAAAAGATGTTCAGCAGCAGCTGTCATTAGGGAAATAAATACAAATTAAAATTACAATGAGATACCATTACACACCCACTAGAATGCCTAAAATTTAAAAAGACTAACCATATCAAATGTTCGTGAGGATGTGGAACAACTAGAACTCTCACCCAAAGCTGATGGGAATATGAAATGGTTCAACCACTTTGGATAACCGTGTGGCACTTACCATGTGATCCAGCCATTCTAGTCCTGCTGAGCGTAGGGACGGCTTTACGGTGTATAGTACATCAGAGCTCATTTGAAAACACCTATGACCAGGCATTTTCACAAATAGGTCTGTATTCTGAGAAAATCTTACAAATATGCACAAGAGACATGGCTGCATTTGCCACATTCTTGGATATAGGGTTAAGGATGGAACTAACCCATGTAGCCCCAATTATTAATACTTCCAACAGGTGAAATATTTATTCATACATTGGAATAAGCAGATGTTAAAATGAAAAGAAAATAGATGGAACTAAAAATAACGAGATCAGTAACATGTAAAATGGAAGGTACCATCTGAGTTAAAACATTTCTTGTTTTTGAGACAAAGTCTCACTCTGTTGCCCAGGCTAGAGTGCAGCGGCATCATCATAGCTCACAGCAACCTCAAACTCCTGGGCTCAAGCGATCCTCCTGTCTCAGCCTCCTGAGTAGCTGGGACTATAGACATTCACCACCATACACAGCTAGTTTTTCTATTTTTTGTAGAGACTCACTTCTGTAGGGTCTGGCTCTTGCTCAGGCTGGCCTCAAGCAATCCTCCAGCCTCAGCCTCCCAGAGTGCTAGGATTACAGGTGTGAGCAACTAGCACTGGCTTGAGTTAAAACATTTTAATGCCTTTGTATTTTTCAGGAAGAAGGTAGAGATTTTGATTGACTCTGGGTTTTGTTAAATATTCATGCTAAAAATGTAACAGCAAACCATTAAAAGAATGGAGATACAGTTATGTCTGCCAGTCTGAGTCCCAGCAGGAAACAAGGAAGCTGAGGAGAGTTTAACAAAGGGCTCGTTCACAGCCAGTGCCTGAGGGCAGGGGAAGGGGAGAGTGGCTGGGCAGGTTTTCGGAACCTGCTGGCACTTGCACTTGCCCGGTCAGGCAGATCCTGGTTGGGAACTGCTGATCCCTGCTGTGGTTGAAAGATTTCTCTTTTCTGTTTCCAGAGGGTGTTTTATCTGCTGTTTATTTACCTCATTCTCCGAAGTTCCCAGGTGACAACTTAATATCACAAATTTTACTGTCAAAACAGCTGACCCCAATCAGGGAATATGTGGGTGCCTGGAAGCTCTGGAAACCCCCCCGTGGTTGTCACACCTGTGCTGCCTGTGGGCCCAGCCTGACGGGAGGGAGGGAGGCCCAGCCTAATGGGAGGGAGGCTGCCCCAGACTCAGGGCTCTGGCACTGGGGGAGATTCTTCAGTGCTGGGAACCTGTCCCTCCCACAGGCCCCGGACCCCCCACCCCGGGCATGTGGTCGTCTGTGGTTCCGGAATGGGGCCAGTCAGGCCTCTCTTGTGAAGCTGGGCCCCTCTATCCTGGGTAGAGGCCCTCTGGGGACCATGCCAAATACTGGCAGAGGGCTCACCTGGGGAGGGGTGGCCCCAAGCAGGAGGCAGCTCCACGTGCCCACTTAGAACAACATCTGTCCTCTGGGGTCTCTGGGGACAGCCCAGCACAGGTGGTGGGGCCTTGCCCTACTTGTTCATATGTAGGTGAGACCCAGGTCTCCGGGACCCAACCCCTCACCCACATCCTGTCTGCCCACCAGGGTCCCAGGGACAGCACTGTCCCCAGCTCCACATGGACAGGCCATCCTTGTATTCTGGGGGCCTCAGCTGATTCCCAAGGACAATCCCACAGCCCCCTGACAGCTCCCACCAGGAAACAGCGTTTCCCCGTGTTAATTAAAACAGAAATGATATTTATATTTTTTAAAAAATGAGAGCTTTATTTCACATGAAGGGTTTCTCAACCTGCAGTGGCTGGGAAACAGTACTCCAGTCACAGCCAGGAACAAATAAAATGGAACTGGATTTTATAGGAAGGGGGTGGCTAATTATACCTCTTTAACAAGCTATGGGAGGAATCATAAATATTTATGAAGAGAAAACTCCCATGTGTAATTGTGCTTTACATGCCCTGTCATGGCTGAGAACTCAGTTTTAAGGTTTTTTTGTGGGGTCCCCTTGGTCGAGAGGGGTCCATTCCGTTAGCGGGGGACTTAAGATTTTTGTTTCGGTTCACAGCCATGTCCATCGAGGCTGTGGCCTGGCTGTGGGTGGGGAGCAGAGTGAGCAGCCGCTGGCTGCTGGGCAGAGGCCATGGCTAGGGTAACTGCAGCTGCCTGGGAGCCCCCTGAGGAGCCTGTTTTCTGGGCTCCAGATCCCAAGGATGTCTCAGTGTCTGTCTCAACAGGATGTCCCAGAGGGACATATTCCATGGCACAGAGGACTCCAGGGAGTAGTCAAGGTTAGGGCCACAGCAGGAGTCCCAGACAGACCTGTACCCAGAAGGGATGGGGCTTCTTGCTCTGTCTCCTCTCAGAAAGGGAGGCTTTACCATATTAGAAATGTGTTTGGAAGATGGGACAGTTTGAGTATCTCAACTACTTAAATCTCTGAGTTTAAAAAAACCCTAATTGATCATCTTTGGAGGATCCTGGGAACCAACTTAAAAATTTTAAATTGGCCGGGCGCGGTGGCTCACACCTGTAATCCTAGCTCTCTGGGAGGCCGAGGCAGGCGGATCGCTCGAGCTCAGGAGTTCGAAACCAGCCTGAGCAAGAGCGAGACCCCGTCTCTACTATAAATAGAAAGAAATTAATTGG
>CAUYPO010016917.1:0-12563 GCA_963574435.1 Cheirogaleus major | reverse complement strand
CTCTCCCGCCCAGAGACTGTTATGGAGACGCGGCGGCTCTACCTCATCTCCAGAGAAAAGGATAGGGAGATAGTTGGACATTTTTACAAAAATGGGCTCAGACAATACCCACTCTTTTTAGTAAAAGTACTGTATTTAAATTTAACATAACAAAAGGAAACCTAAATGTAACTAAAGAAATTGCCAAGCTGCAAATAATTATGCTTCCTTTTATGTTTCTACATTATTTCTTTAAAGGAGAGAAAAATATTAAGCGGCTGGATTCATTCTTTCAACATATTTCAACTGCAGATGGCATCTCTTGACAACCCGCGATTTAGGTTGAGGAAATGAGCTCACCACCGCTTCCTACCTCCTTCCCCCTCCCAAATTTTGTGAGCTCGTATTTTGACATTGTCAAGGTTTATACTACTTACATCCTGTCCTGTAGCCGTCGTTCCCACGATTGTTTGGCGTCGGCTGTGTGTGCGTGGATCCCTGCTCGCTGCCTGTCCTTTCAGAATGGGTTTTTCCATTCCTGAGTTGTTTTCATTCACCCCAGGGCGGCCTTGACTCTGTCATCTAGTAGCCTTTTCAAGAAGGGCTGAGTTGGTCACACTCACAGGGGTGCAGCTGCCAGGCCGCAGGTTGGATATGGGGGTGGGGGGGCTCTAAAGTTGGCTGATTTATGCCTGATGAAACTTATATAAAACAGACAAGCATTGTACCTTCTATTATTATTACTTGCTAAAAAACTGAGTCTTGAACTTGTATCTGGTAACACATAGTTGAAGTTTTAGAATTTGGAAATAAGGAAAATGACTTGGGTGGGGCCCAGAGAGTACTGTGTTCAGAGAAAGGACATGCCAAGCTTCTGGCTCTATGACCAACCCCCCTACCCCCAGCCCCTGCCCACTCATCCCTTTGACAGCTTTGCCCTGTCCCATCTTCACTGGGAAAAATCTAACTTCTTCAAGGCCTAGGTCACCCCCTTGTGAAGCCTTCTGTAAGGTTTGGGTTGTTATTTGCCAATATTTACTTCCCTCTCCTCCCACTGTGGGAGGAGTAACTCCAGGCCCTCCCACCCCTTTCTTTAAAAAAGATTTTCCATCTCCACTCCAGCTGCCCCCTCTCTAGTCAACCCCCAAACCCAGACAACAGGTGCCCGCAGACCTTTGGCAGGCCCTGATGGCTGCCTCCAGACACCTTTGCTCCTGGGCTCTGCTTTGTGACTTTCTTTGGCCAGTGAAATGTTTGGAGAATGTGACCTGGGGCAAAGCTTTGACATGGGCTTGATGGCACAGCTCACCCTCTTGTGCTTCTGCCCTTGCCATGAGCAGAGCTTCCCCCTGGGTAGTCCCAGGTTCCAGAAGAATGAGAGACGGGACAGTCCCCAGCCAAACCCATGCCCAGGAGCCAATCTAGCCAGGCCCAGCTGAAATTGGCAGGGCTTCCACAGTCAATCTGCAGACACATGAGCCAGAAATAAATACTTATAAGAGTAAGCCATTGAATACTGGGGCCATTTGTTACACAGCATTGCTGTGGCAATAGCTGACTGATACACATTCTCTGTTCATTTGCTCTTTGTGCTTGAGTTGCACTCTTTCCTGCAGCTCTACTTTCTTAACTATACAGCCGATTTTATTATAGTCTGCCTTCCCACTGGTCTATGAGCAACTTGACGCAAGGACTGTGTTGAATTTGATTCTGACTCCCCATTGCCCAACTACATGGCATCCAGTGTCATCCTTTTCATGCTTTCCATCTGTGCCCTTTCTAAGACAGGCAGTCTGAGTAGGCAGCCCAAAGCCTCTGCCTCCAGGACTCACCAGCAAGTTTGGACAAGAGGGTTCAAAAGTCCTAAGCTTTGGTACCCACTGCTGGGGAAAACAACTCAGAGCATAGCTGCTTTTACCTGGGAGTACCGGGGAGCACAGTGGCCACTTTCCAGGCCAAGCTAATATGTGGAAACAGAGAGAAGATCCTTGTAAGTACATGCAGGGGGTGAGACCGGAGAAAACTGAGCTCTCTGTCCAAATAAACAAAGAGCTTTGGAGTAATGGAAATCTCGAAGGCTGCTTTGCAAAGTGCCCAAGTATCCAGGAGCAATGAGGGCCATTAACTAACAAAACAGAGAACTGCCCTGGAGCTGAGCCCTGGGAGCCAGAATCCCAGGACAGCAAGAGCGGCTGTCGCCCGGTTTTCCAAACTCTGCCCACCAGCATCTTGCTATGATAATCTAGGTTTGACCTGGACTTAAAATTTATCAAGCAAACCAGAACCTTCTGAGAATGAAAGGAGACAACCCTTAATAATCGTGTCCAGACAACAGGCATGAACAGGGACGTGTATATAGGAATGAGACCTAGAGTTCGGGGGCCCGAGCCCATGAGCTCTAGAGTTACAGTCTTGGGTTCAAGTCTAGTTTCTACCTTCCTGGCTGTGAAGATGGGGCAAGTCAGTGGCCTCTCTGTGCCTCAGTTTCCTTGTATATGAAATGGGGATGTGCCTCAGAGGGTGTGCCTGCCACTAGGAAGCAGTTCCTAAATGTTGGTGATCATTCTGCTGTTATTCTTTCTATTACATGGGTCCTTTATTGCTAGGCCCCATAAATACAACCAAGGGAGCTGTTGAGAAGGACCAAGCCCGTACTCTGAGAGGGGCACCAGACATAGTGTTCTGGATGCACAGAGGGTTCCTGCCACAGCCTCTGCCCCTCCTCTCTAACCAGTCTGGCCGGGCACCAGCTTTCCAGCTCAGAGCCTCAGGGCAAACCTGAGATGATTCCTATCTTTCCCTGCTCAAAGCCTGGCTTTTTGAGAACTGAATCTTCAACTGTTTTCTGCAGGGGCTTTGCCTCCTTCCAAAAAGCTCTGCAAACTGCCAGGGGCCATCTCACTGGTTGCAAACTGGAGGCTGCTCGGGCCGCTCCGCTCCCAGGAGCCAGGCCTGGTCCCCATGCGATGCTTGCTCAGTCCCCGGGTCAATCAGATGTTCTCGCCCAATAATCTGAAGCCCGAATGGGAGAGACAAGTCCAGGAGTCGCTGAAATGGAGCCATGTTAACGGTCGTGCCGTGGGGAGAAGGTTCCGCCAGGGCCCCTGAGTGGCTGTTACTCTGCCGTCAGGAGGCCTGGTCCTTCAGCAGTTCCTCGGTGTCTGTGTGTGGCTCCGCTGACTTTCTCCTATGTCCCCGGGGCAGAGCTGGGAAGACAGAACTGAGGAGCAGCCTGGGAATTGCTGGGTGGCTGGTCTCCCATCTGGGCTCCTCTTGCTGACTCTGCCTTCCCTTTTGGATTCGGTGGTGGCCGCGGGGGCTGGTAGAATGTGTGACTGTCGCCTGCTCTAGGATCTTCCTGCAGATAGATCTCCAGAGCCAGCTCTCGGGAACTCCCTGTGTCCCACCTTCACACGGCCCTCGCCACTGCCAACAGGACTGTCTCATCACGTCCCGCCCAGGGTCCTGCAAGCCAGCTTCCCCAAGCAGGGCCTGGCAACGTGCCAAGAAGGGGCGCACAAACCTATGTTCACACGGGCTTCGGGCCTGGCTGCTGGGTTAGACACAGTGGAGAGATGGCCACACTGAAGGACTCGTCAGAGTCTTTAAAACACCGACCTATTTCCAAGAGGGTGATGTGGCAGTTAGCATTTCCCAAACTGTGTGTCCCCAGAATCCTTTCTGTTTGGAGCACCTTGTGGGGCTGGTGTTCTGCGGGGCACACGGGGAAGGCGTGGGCGCGGGTGGGGCGGGATGCGGGAGACAGTTAGAGACTTTAAGGCCCAAAGGAGGGGAGGGGAGCATTTGGGGCAGAGACCCGAGGGAGAGCCCAGGAGAAGGGTGAGGGGCACCACAGAGGCTCCAGCATGGAGGACGGGTGCCCAGGCTCAGGGAGCCAGAGAGATGCCTTTGACCAATCCATGACTGTTTTACACCTATTGATTACTGGTATTACCATTAATATAAATCAGTGGCCAAGAAACTATACCTGAGGACGCTAATGCTGCCTGGAGAGGGGCGGCTACTTGTAAAGGGAGCCCCTGGCGTTGTCTCGCACCTTGTGTTGTGTAATGGGGCATCCACCCACCACGTGCTGACCGGCAGCCTCTGGGCTGGACGTCGATTTTCTTTTAAATTCCAAAATGTCTGCCTGGTCATCATTCTCAAAACAGGAAGGGCAGCCCATGGCCTGGGGCAGCCAAGGTGAGTTGGTGACACAGAGCCTCTACCGTCTACCTCTTTAGTTGCTTAACATCATCACCCACCCGTCCTCCAAACTTAAACTTACTAACAACAGAACCCACTAGCAAGACAAGAGATGTTTCTCAAAAAGAATATAGTTGTGAGGAGTTCATAGCTTCGCACCAAACCTTCAGGGTTTTCTGCCATTCTCTTGCCATCTTGCCCATGTATTTATCACTTGCCTAGGGCACCCCCTGGGTAAGCTCTGTGAAAGCGGGGATCTTGTTCACCCTACATCCTTCCCACTTAGAACAGTGCCTGGCACATCGTAGGTGCTCAATAAATGTTAAGTTAATGAATTGTGTCCATGAAGTCCTCTCCCACATTGAATAGGGCTGACCTGTGTAACCAATAGAATATTGCAGAAATGACAGGCATCTCATGAAGCCTTAACTCCCATGGTTAACTGCTTCATTTTTGGGCAATTCTCAATTTCAGATTCCAGAGAAGAGGAATCTGAGTGGCTCACCTGGTCTGCACTAAGCCATGCTGTAGATTGTCAAGGGGCCTAGAAATTGGAGGCTCTGGAGAGATGTGTCTGCCCACCTTAGTCAGTCAGAAGGGGTATGTCCACCCAGACACTGTGGTTGACAAATCTAGTACAATAGGGTCACATCTGGATCTGTCACCCTGACTGGAGTGCAGTGGCACGATCATAGATCACTGTAACCTTGAACTCCTGGGCTCAAGTGATCCCCTCACTTCAGCCTCCTGGGTGGCTGGGATTATAGGTGCACACTACCATGCCCAGCTAATTTTTTCATTTTTTTGTAGTGACAGGTTCTTGCTTGTTGCCAGGCTCAATACAGTCACATCTTATCTGAGGATTGGTTCCAAAATCTCTATGTAAGCCTTTATCCCATATAGTCAGAGATACTCATGAAGATCCCTTAAATTACCCATAAATTTCTGCACTATACAGTACTACCGATCAAAACCCCACCTCTTCCAGCTTTTCTTCCAAAGGCAGGACAGATGGCTGTCTCCGTGGTTGAGCACCAAATGAAGTAGTTGGTTTGCTTTATGGGTCATGTTGTTTGAAAAATACACATCTTTAGACATTACAGCCACAGTCCTCATGATGAGATGCTCACAGAATAAGAGGCACGTGGGGCCCATGTGAGACCCACTGAGAGAACGACAGTTACCATCACATCTATTTCTGCTCATTCTGGGGCACAGTGAGTAGACTGTAAATTCTCCCCTCCCCTCTTGCCTCCTCTCCTCTCCTTACTGCTTTTCTTCCCTCTCCTCTCTTTTGAACACATATAAGCTGCAAGGCTTTCAACAGCCACTTGCTCTTGTTGGATTTACACATGAATTGCCAGGAAGTCTGAGTATAAGTGGAAGAAAATTAATCTGATATCAGCGAGAAATCCCTGAGCACAGACGTAAAAGAAGAAAGCAGCAAAATCATATTGATAATCCTATTTCTTGCACTAGATCTCACATGAAAGGTAAGAAGATTTTAGAAAACAGCTATTACCTATTCTCAGGGAGATTAGACAAGGACAGTGCAGGGGGACCTGGGTGCTTCATCATATTAGATCGTCTCTGGAAGCTGTAATGAATAGGCTTACAGAAAATGGGATTATTAAACAGATGATAAACAAGAGAAACCTATGTGGCAAGTGGGGGATATTAATGGAGAGATTTTTAAAAATCAAGAGAAAATGCCAGGCTTTTAGGATAAAATGTGAAGATATAGTATGGGGGGGGGGGAACACCTTAAGTTTCTGGATAAAATAAATCAGGTGGAACAGAATCAATAATTAAAAACTTGTTTATTCTCTTTCACCTCTCCACGCCCACACACAGACACACACCCTATATGACCTTCAAATCCACAAGGGCAGACAGTTTTGTCTGTTTTCTTCACTGTTGTCTCCTTGGAACTTAAAACATTGCCTACCCTACAGTAAGTGCTCAATACATATTTTTGTAATAAATGAATGAAAGACTTTAAAATGAACTCAGATGGGTCATCTCGTACCAATTAAGATGAGATGGCAACCCAGCCCTAAGATATATCCTGGTGAAATTCTTAAACTTGGTGTAAAAATAAAGACTTCTCCCACATTTCAAGCAGAAAAAACAAACTTAGATGACGTTTGAAGATCTTAATAACCAAGACAATCTGAACTTCACAGGCAACAGTCAATGCCTGAGACAATGGAATGAAAGCTACAGAATCCTTAAGAGGAAAGTGTGTGGACTAAACTAAAGCCTTAAGCCCCACCCCAGCCAACAGAAGGGACCCCCTCTTGGCCAAAGGGACCCCCTCAAACAAAACCTTACAGCTGAGTTGTGGCCATGAGGAGAAGGGAGGTCAGACCCTTCTGCCCTGTGCCTTTTGGAGTTATTGTAAAAATAAGATACAAAATCACTAACAAGCCTAAGTCCACCTAACACCACACCTGCAGGTCATCAGTTTACTTAATAGATCACTTAAGTCCAGGTATATGTATGTCTGGTGCTTCGTCTCTGATTAACAGCCTTCCTTATCTTAACTTAAAACATTCCAAGCTTTTAGACAAAGCGTCATTTCTTTAACCAATTACAAATCAAAGACTCTTTAAACCCACCTGTAACCTGTAAGCCCCCATTGGAGATGTCCCACCTTTTTGGGCCAGACCAGTGTAGCCTTCCAGGTGTTGATTTATGACTTTATGTGTCCTTCCTGTCTCTCTGAAAGGTATAAAAGCAAACTGTCACCCAACCACGGGGAGACCACTTGCTCAAGGCTTCTTGGGCGGTTCTCCGGGCCGTGGTCGCACGTATTCGGCCCAGAATAAATCTCTTTAAATTATTTTACAGAGTTTGGGTTCTTTTCCGTTGTCAGGAGTCTCCCAGGACTCCGGAAGCCAGCCTGAGGTCGGCCACAGGGGAAGACTCAGAGGCTAAAGGACGCCTGAGAAGGGAGAGCGCTTCACCGTCGCACCAACCCACGGCTCTGGGGCACCTTCTGTGGGCCCGCTGTCCCTTTCTCCTGGGACTTCGGTTCTGGTGGTGGGGGGGGCAGTCCGGGAACAGGTGAACCTAGCACTGAACCAACAACCAAAGAGCAGCGCAGCCCCTGCTCCAACGAGCCCAGCCCGCCCGGGCAGCTCCAGCCTGGGCCGCTGCAGGCCCGCGCCCTGGGCGCTCACCCCGGACTCTCCCCAGACGCTCTGACCACGGTGGGCGGTGGCTCGGGCTGGGCCCCCCCGCAGAACTAGAGCAGGGCCTTGTGGAGGCAGGGCCCGGCCCACCAGCAAAGGGGGACTGGGGAGACCCGGGTCCTTCGGCGCATTCACTGCGGTGTGGAAAGGCGCTGGCCCCACCTGGGGGCCCAGGCCCAGGCGGTCCCTGTTAGCTCGGGGCAGGCCGCGCTCCACCGCCGGCACCTGCGCCGCCCCCACGACGTCCGGGCCGCTGCCCCAGCCACAGGGAAGGACAGGCGCCCCCCGGAATGGGGGGACCCCTGAAGCCCGGGTCCTCAGCCCCTGAGGACTCCCGTGCCTGCTTTCAGCCTGTGTTTATTGAACACCTACTATGCGCGAGGAGCTGGTGGACAGACCAGCCGCAAAACCTGCCCTTGTGGGGTTTTGGCCCTGAGGGGTCGCCCGACCCGCGTGCTGAGCCCGAACGCGCCTGGGACGCCGCCGGCCTGCGCACTCGGAAGGTAGGCCGCACTTTCTGTACCTTGCGAACAAAAATAAAAACCCGGTCACTTAAGTGGCGCTCCTACAGCAGCGTCGACTTCATGACTGGAGATGGGAGAAAAAAAGACACTGGTGTCTGAACAAAGAGACAGACTTAGCAAGTTTTATTACACTGCCTGACGCGCCTGATTCCCAGCGCTTTGGAGGGGGGGAAGCCCTGACTGCCTGCCCCCCACCTCCCAGAAAAAAGGATAAAAATAAATTCCCAGAACAGACCCAAGACGGCACCCCCGGCTCCCCCCAATCCCAAGCAGGGTTTGTTGACTGACTCACTGGGGACTGCGGGGATGGAAGGGACAGGATCCCTTCCCCCAGGTTAAGAGGAAAGGAGGACTCGCCTGTGGGTGGCAGGGCCAGCTCCCGATTCCTGCCCGGGGAGCAGCCAGGCCTGGGGGCAGGGACCTGGGGGAGCCAGAGCCGCTCTCCCAGTCTATGCCTCTGTGGCATCTCTTTTATTTTTTTTTCTTCCTCACTGTGTCCCCCTCTGTCCTTCCATCTCTATGTCTCTCCGCTTCCCCAAACAGCTACTGCCCCTCCCTCCCCTGTGGACCAGCTTTCTCATCTCTGCTGAAACACGGCTGGTCGTCCCTTGACCCTAACGAGTTTGGTGCCTACAGTGATGGATGCTGTCTCTACATGTCCCCACTCCAAATGCCCAGGGCAGAGGGCGACTGGCTCAGCCTCTGTGGCACGGGGCCGGCTCTGTCTGTGGTTGTGTGAGCAGCGGGCTTGTGGGGCACAGTCCACTCGTGGGCATGGCAGTGCGTGTGAGACATCTCAGGTAAAGGTGCAAAACCTGGGGACACACCTGAAAAAGGCTTCTAGTCAGGCGGTGAAACTACTGTGTGCTACTGTAGGGAGCAGGGCCCCTGGTGCCCTAAAGGTTGGCTGTAGAACCACTGGCGTGAGGCAGATTGATTAACAGGAGAAAAGGCGTACTCATCTATGTAGCTTGTATATACGGGAGCCTTCAGAATGAAGATACAGGGGAAATTGTCTATTTTTATGCTTAGGTTCAACAGAGCGTGGACAGCCGTGTAGAAATGTGATTGGACAAAGAAGGTATGATCTAAGGCTAATGGACTGAGTAGGGAAACCCAGTGAGGCCTGTCTAGATTCTTCTTGGCCTCTCTGAGCTGCATTCCTTCCTTCTGTGTATGGGCCAGGCCCTCTCTGGAATGGGAGTCTATGACCTACAGTTGCACAAGGTAGGTCAGATCATTTCTTTATGGTCAGTTTGTATACAGATTAAAGGTTTTACGGCTGACTTTCAGGCAAAGGGGTTCTGGCTTTTATGACCTGCCTTGGGAAAGAGGGATTGTGGTTTCTATGGCTAGCCTCAGGAGAGAATAGGTCTGAGAGACGGGAACAGGAGAAGGTATGAGCTTTTGCTTCTGAGGTCTTCATTATAGGGTACTGTTTTCTGAGCCTCATCAATACTGTAACAGTGGATGTATGCCAGGACACCGTTGTCCAGACCCACAGAATGTACACCACCAAGAATGAACCCTAATGTACACCGTGGACTCTTGGTGATGGTGATGTGTCAGTGCAGGTCCGTCAGTTTTAACAAATGGACCGCTCTGGTGGGGGGTGTTGATAATGGGGGAGGTGGGCAGGGGGTATGTGGAACCTCTCTGTACCTTCCTTTCAATTTTCTTGTAAATATAAAACTGGTTTTAAGAAATTGTCTTAAAAAATTTTTTTTTAAACTACAAAAATGGGCTTCTATGTTAAGAACCCCACAAAAAGAGGTATTCCTGGAAATCCCAAGGGAAGAGCCTGAATGTAACTCTTCTAATGCCTTGTGCTCCCTTTTGCAGATTTTACAAATATATATAAATATATGTACATTCCTAAGGCTTAAAGATAAATTTCACATGTGGCTGTGTAATAAGGTATAAAAGGATGTCCCTGTTCTACACGATTTAGGCTGAAAGGTTTTCTAAATACAGTATGTTGCATTGGTTTCTTCATGCAGCCTTTTCCTGATTTAAAGGTGCTATAATTATATATCATGTGCTGACATTGCTTAAAGTCTGTGTAAAAACTTGGCCCAGGAAGAACCTAATCAAAATATGCAGTTTCCTTGATTTAATATGACCAAGATTTTATCTTCAAAATGCTACATGTTTTCAGAGAGAGCTCTGGGAACAGAGCTTTTTCTGTCACTCTTTCTCAAGACACCCTCCGTGAATCTCAGGGAAAGCCCAGGAAGCTACATCCTCATCCAAGAGAGACATCTTTGAAAGGTACAGCTGCTCAGATGTGGGGCCAATGACAATTCGTAGATTTCAGGACTACAGCCTGGGGAGATGCTCCAGCTTCTTCTAGATTCTGAATATTGAATAAACTATAGAAGACAAATGTCTACATCAGCTTCTTTGTAGAAACTAAACAGCAACATCCCCCCATCCTGAATCACAGAGATTGTTGTTCAAGTGGCTGCTTCTCATCCAGGGTGTTGGCTTGGCCTCTGGTTTCCAGGGAATTTCCTGAAACTATGATTTGCCTAGTTTCAAACTTTGCTCTGAGAGTCCCAGGGAGGGGCTGGGGCCAGGGGCTGCCCTCCTACCCCAAGCAGAGCAGCTCTGATTTGATCTGTTTTCACTTATTTTCCTAATTTAATTGTTTTTTGATTAGTTGTACATTAAACAGCAGTTAAACAGCAATAATCCCTTAATCCAGCCCTACAGAGGTCAAACTCTTTAAGTTATTTTTTAAATATTTACTTCTGTAATCTTAAATAATATGCCTATATGACTATTGATTTTTCAATTTGAACCATCGTCTTCTGACTTCTGCTTTCCTACTGTGGAAGATGAAGATTAAGTTCTTATCACACACTCCTGTCCCCTACACCCTCCCACACCTACACACAAACACACCATTTCCCCCTCCTTGCCCTCCCCAGAGAGCTACAGCACGATGTTGAATGAAATCAGTAGTGTTTACATTGTGATGCCTGTAGAAGGCGCTGTTCATACCCTGCCCATCACGGCGCAAGCCCCAGACTTCAAGTGGGGAATCAGGGCACAGATTTCCAGAAGAAGCAACAGATAAAACGAGACTTGAACACGCCCATGACTCAGGGGGCTGAGCTGGGGTGGGGCGGGGCGCAGGACTAGGACAGTGGGAACTGCCCGGGCGTTCAGTGTGGAGTAGAGTCGAGGTCAGATTTGCGTTTTGGGAGATGCCCCAGGTGCCCGGTGAGGACAGGTGGGGTGGGGGGGCGCACCTAGAAGCAGCCTCCTGGGCTGGGGAGTGGCAGTGGCCTGGGGGAGGCAGTCAGGGGCTGCGGTCTGGTAGCCAAGGGGACAGGCGGGAGGATGATGCGTTGTCTGGACATGTTGAGTTGGAGGTGCCTGTGGGAGATGTGAGGCTGGAGCGGAGGGAAAGAAGCGAGGCTGGAACACGGTGGAGAAATACTTTTTTATTAATAGTTGGCTTCAGAATTGCTGTTAAGAAATTGGCTTTGTGTGGGAAAAAATCGTGCTAAGAGCTTGCTGTAGAAGGTGAAACTCCCACTCCCCGAGGGCCGGGGTGTCAGCAGATCTCAAGATTCAGAGGAGGGGAAGAGGCTCCAGATGATAGGATTGTGGAGTTGCTGTGGCAAAGCGAAACGTGGAGGGGGAGAGAAGCCCAAACGGCAGAGGCTGTGTGAGGCCCCCAAGTCCCCGCCTGGGAGCACCCCCAAGACCTTTGGCAAAGTCTGATAACTCCACAGTGGGTGTGATTCATGTTGTGAGGGAACCTAGGAAGAGGTTGAGTTTTCCATCATGGTCTACCTGGCGCGGACAAAGAGGCAGAGTGCAAGGAAGCCAGGTCCCAAGAAGAGATGAGGCCAGAGTCCTGGGAACCAGAACGAACCTGGGGGAGGCCTCTCTGTTGCACCAAGTGTGAGACTGGTGGTTCACTTAGATTTCAAGCGGTTAGGGAGCCCCTGGCTGAATTATCCAGGATGGCATGGAGGGGACAAGGTCCCCAGATTGGGGTGGGTGAGAGGGGAAAAGGGCCCACCCCAGCTGAGCTCTCTGTGTGAGTTGTCTGGGGCCTGTGTGGCCACAGACAGAGGGGAAAGGGAGATTTTGAGGAAGAAGAGGCCCAAAACATCAAGTGGTGCCGGGAAGCGGAGAGCGATGAGGACTGAAGAGAGTCCACTGGGTATAGTGACAAGGAGGTCGGCGGGGTCTGCAGGGAGAGCTGCTTCAGTAGGTGGGTGGAGACGGCAGGTGCTGGACTAGAGTGGGAGAGTGAATAGGTGCCATGGATTGACTGTTTACGTCCCCCAAAAATTCGTCTCTTGAAATCCTAAGCCCCGAGGTGATAGTGTTAGGAGATGGGAACTTTGGGAGGTGATTAGGATATGGGGCGGGGCCCTCAGGAATGAGATTAGCGCCCCTAAAAAACGGACCCCAGAGAGCTCTCTCCCTTTGATCTCTGACACGTGGCAGAGATGACATGGAAGAGTTGGCAGTCTGCAATCCGGAAGAGGACCGTCACCAGAACTTGACAGTTCTGGCCTTCTGATCTCACTTCCAGGCTCCAGACTATGAGAAATAATTTCCTGTTGTTTATAAGCCACCCAATCTATAAGATTCTGTCAAACCAGCCTGAATGGACTAAAACAATAGATGG
>CAUYPO010016915.1:0-12629 GCA_963574435.1 Cheirogaleus major | reverse complement strand
CGGAGCCAGTGGTCGCGGGTGTTCCGGGCAGGGGCTCGCGGGCTGTGGAGGCCGCCGCAGTCCCAGGCGCTACCCCGGGAGTTCCGGAGGGCGGCGGGGGCGGGGTTCGGGCGCGCCGGCAGCCTAATGTCCCCAGTGTGGTCTGTGGCGCTTCCAAGCCCCCTCCCTGGCTTCGGGAGTTTTCTCCGCAGTTCTGGGCCCGCCCCTTTGCGGCCCGGAGCCCAGTCCCCCAGGCCTGCGCGGAGCTCTGCGCGAGCCGGGCCTCCAGCGGCGCCCAGTGCCAGGCGTGCCCTCCCGGCCGGACGTCCCCTCGGCCACCGCGCGCCCCTCGCCGCTGAGCCTTTGCGCTCTTCCCTTAGGGCCCGCGCTTGTAAAATTTGTTTTGCGGTAAGGAAATTGAGTATCTCCCTCGCTGGAGCGTGAAGGTTTTAGTAAGTTCTTCGATAGGAGCACACGCAGGCACTGCGCTAGGCGCCTATGGTTAATCCTCGGTTAATGAAAGTGAGTAATAACAACATGCCCTTAAATTGCAGTTACTATTCCTTTTACACGCGTTAGCTCAAGTATAATCCTCACAACAACCCTCTGAGCTACAGCAAGGGCCCTGTTGGTGTTTGTAAAGTGCCCTACCTCTGCAACACCTACAGCAGTGCCCTGCTGGTGTGGGAGTTCTCAATAAAAGTTTCTGTTTGAACGGATCCTAGAGTCTGCAGGGACACAGCAGTGAGGAAACCTGGTCCCTCTGCCTGCACTTACCCTGTTGCCGGGTCATTGTGAGCAATGTTTTTAGACATCTGCCTTCTGATCACTTTTACTATTAGTTCAGGTTCCCCCAGTATCCTTTCTGGCTCCCCTCCTGCCTTACCCCGTAAATAGATACCTCCCCGCTTTGCCACTACTGACAACTCACACCCTATACACTTTCCACATTGAAAACAAGCCAGTTTCCCTTCCTCCCTTCCTCACCTTAGCCTCCCTAATCTTTCCTTGTCCGGGTGGAATCACTTGCAAAACTTCCTAGCCCTTTCAGCTTGCTGTGTTTTCTCCATGAAACACATATTTCATCAAACCTCCCACCCTCCCCCAGGATCGTTTTAAATGACTTCTTTTTTATTTAGTTCCTGTTTTAGTCTTCTCAGTCAAGTTCACAGTGCCACTCTAACTCTTCACCCAGAAGAGGTCAGAGTTTCTAGCTTGGGGAGGGGGATGGTTTACTTCTCTTTCCTTCTGAAACTTCCTCACATAAATCTTTCTTGTCTAGGCTTTTCCTCCCCATTGTTCTCCAACTGTCTGTTTTTCCTTCTGAACTTGGCTGTTCACCTTTAAGCCTTGTACTCTGTCTTACATGGTCACCTGACGTTTTGTGTATACTATATTTGGCCCTTTCAAATCCTGGTTCCATGTAAGGCAGCTACATTGTATTGGTTTGTATTATTTTGTATCTTCCACAGCACCAAATACAGGGACATACATGCTGTAAGTGTTCAGTAATCTAAGAGATTGAACAATTTTTCTAAGCAAAGAAATTAAAGGAAAAATAGATCAGTTAAACCAGTTAGACCCCTAGGGTATCAAGCAGAAGCAAATGTAAAACTGCAGTTGCTCATTTCTCTAGAAACAGCCTACCTGCTGAAGGAAACATGGGAATTGGAGTCAAAGGTGGCTAGCTCTGAATCCTGGCCCTGAAAGCCTCTGAGCCTCTATTCCTGCAGAAATACAATAAGACCTAAGGTTAGGGGATGTGGCAAACTGGCAGAGCCGCCACTCAATATATGCTACCCAAAAGGCTAAAATGTTGCCAAAACGTCCAGGGAAGAGATTCATCTTTCAGAATTTCCTCCGTGGATTGTTTCAAATATTTTCCCTACCTCCTATCACTCCCTTCTTTGTGGATAGTTCTTCATCTGTACAACCCAACTCGTTTCTGCACAAGGCAGATTGTTTAACTTGTGGGCATGGAACCACTTCTGTCCAAACAGTAATAGGGGCTTCTTACTAGCTGGTGACAGCCCCAGCAGTTTCTGCCCCAGGGTGCATTCTGAATTAAGGGAACAGAGAACTATGCTGAGCTAGAGCCACTCAATTCAGAAAACACCTCTTATCCGTGTTGTACTAAAAGAAGGTGCATTACAACTGTGATCATCTCAGGAATTGTGGTGTATCATTCAGGTCACCAGAAGTGTAGTGGCATAAGGAATTGCTAAGCTTTCTGGGGGAAACATTGAAGACAACTTTGGAACTGAGAGGCCCCAGGCTTTGGGATGAAACTTGTGAGAGAAAATAAGGGAAGTGGGGGCCTTTGAACTCTGGGGATACTTGGTATGTCACAGTGAGTCCAATACTACCCCCAAACCAGAAAGGATCAAATGCATAGTTTGTGCTCTGCTCCATCATTCTCCTGGTGGAGAAAGGCAAGTCCACATAAATCTTTTGTGACCCACTGTCCCAAGGGGTGGGAAGAAGTTTTCTTCTCCAGTATCAATCAGTAAAAATCAAATTTTAATGGGCCCTTACCTAGAGTTGGGTGATTTTCAGGATTAAGATGATATCAGGACTGTTCATTCCAAGGCAGACTACTGAGCAATAAAAATGAATGGACTATTGGTATGGTTGAGGACATGGATGAGTCTCAAAACATTATTCTGAGTGAAATAATCCAGACACAAAAGAGTACCTGCTGTGTGATTCCATTTATATAAAGTTCCAAGACAAAATTAATCATCAGGATAAAAATCATAACAGTGCTTGCTTATGGTGGAGGACTGGCTGGAGAGGCATGTGAAGAACATTCTGGAGGGACAGAAATGCTCTTCATCTTGACTGGGGTGGTGGTTACATGACGTATGTCATAGTAAAAGCTCATCAGACTGTACTCTTGAAATCTGGGCGTCTTATCGTATGAACATTATTCTTTAATTAGGGGAAATATTTCGACCCTGGGTCCTCTTAGTGGGTATCTAGGGGTATTACAGAGAAGGAGCTGTCAGAATGTCTACTGCACACATTCATGTGAATTCTTATGTAACTAGAAAAATGAAACTCTCTTCTCTGCATCCCCACCACTCTTTGGCAAAGTCTGAATCCTTATAGCAGTGGTGTGCTGCTAAGCATTTAACAACCGGCTCTCTAGGGGGAAAAAGTTCTGGTTTATAATGCTTGTAGATTTATGTGGCGTAAATACTCTTGCTGTGGCTGATTTCAGGCTGCTAATGTGGTGTCACAGAACATGGAGCTGGGACGAGATGGGCGCAGTTGACTTTCACAGGCCAGTGTGAGCCAACTCCAGCACATCACTGTGACAAGCCTTTATTTCAAAGGTTCAGAGATTCTTGGCAGAGCTGAGGAAGCAGCCCTTAAACAGTGTATGGCTATGGAGCGAGTAGCCATTTCCTATTAGTTTGAGTGTTAAAGATGATGGAAAAGAACTGACACTGCCCTAAAGTGATAATATGAAATACTGACCCCACTGTGACTGGGGTCGGCCTTGTAAGATATGGCAGTTTGGGAACTGTATAACTGAGCTTAGCAACCTATTGGCATCATCAGGATTTTTAAGTGAAAATATAGGTTATTTTATTTAAAATTCATTATTCCTAATTTCTCTTGGGAAGAACAAAGAAGAAAATCTGGCACCACAAGGCCCGCATCCCCTCTTGGCAGCAACTGGTCATGACAGTCAAAGCTGCCCCCATGAAATGGGTGTGGAATCCCCACCCTTAATATCCACGTCTTAGCAAGACACCTGCTGCAACCAGTTATGTCACCTTTATGATTCTAATCAGCATTTGAGTTTGTGTAAGTCTTGGTTTAGACTGTGCCAACTCTGAGAACTAGTTTGGGGTGTGTGTGTCAACAGTTAACTTCTGGGTGAGCTGAAGAATATCCCCCCACACGCATAATTCCCCAAGTGGGAGGAACCAGATTTGGCATCTTGGGATACTCATGCTCACTCTGGGTTCTCAGTGGGACTTGGGACACCAAGGGCCATCACCACCCAGGGCACTGCATGGACCCCCGGTTCCTAAAATCTCGGCTAAACATTAGAATCACCAAGGGAGTCTTTCAAAAAGCCCAGCCCTCAGCCTGGAGGATTGACTAAGAATCTCTGAGGATAGGGTCTTGAATTAAAATGTTTTAGCAAAGCTCTCTAGATGATTCCAATGTACAGGAGGGTTGGGAATTGCTATTCCCGATGGAAAACCATGGAACGCTCAGAAGCAAGGCTGGAGTGGCCAGGAGGCTAGCTTGCATCCTGGTGGAGGGGGTGGTGTCTCCCAGGTGTGGGGGTTATAGAAGCACAAAGAGAGACTAAGGAGACGAGAGAGATGAAGAGAGACTAAGAGACTAAAGAGACTAAGCTTTTTTTTTTTTTTTTTTTAAGGAAGGCACCATTTAAGGTGCATTATTCTTGGCCTAAGGGAAGAGTCACGTGTAACATCCAGTTTTAAGTTCTTTTCCCTCCCTAAGTTGTAATTCCTGCTTCTAATAAGGGGGCGGGGCAGGAAGGGGAGTGGCTTGCCATGCCCCAGCCCTGCTGGGTACCAGGTGGAAGCTGCATCTAGTCCAGGAGACTCGGGCCTGGAGTTCCACAGGGGCCGGAGGCAGAATGAGCCGTGGCCCACAGTGGGTGTCCTGGAGCTTCTGCCCTGTGAGAGCTCTGGAGGGACAGAAAGCAAAAGTTCCCCTTGATTCCTTCAGCCAGTATTTACCGAGTACCGGCCGTGTGCCAAGAGCTTGTGTAGCTGCTGGGGACAGAGCAGTGAGCAAAACAGACGGAAGTGCCCGCCCTCGCAGCGCTTGTATTCTAGCGAGAGACAGACCACCAACGTGATAAATAAATGGGCATCTCAGAAAGTGATAAATGAGAAAGAGAAAGCAAGAGAGGGGACGGGGTGTGTGTGGGGGTGAGGAAGGTCCTGTGAGAGGTGACATTTAAGCAAAGACTTGCGGGAGGCCAGAGGGTGAGCCTACAGATAACTGGAGGAATAGTGTTCTATCCGGGAGGAACAGCAAGTGCAGAGCCCCTAGGAGGGAGTTTGTTGGGGGAGGGCAAGAGGAAGTGATCGAGGGGAGAGTGGCTGAAATGAGGTCAGGGAGCTGGGCCTTGCGGGCTGTTGGGCTACAAGGACTACTGTGGCCTCGGCTATGTCGCCCAGTGAGACATAAATTAAACATGTCCCTGATGTAGGCTAGAGGAAGGGACCCTTGAAAAGAGGCGGAAAGTAAGGCAAGAGTGGTGGACATCCAGCCAGGTTTCTTCCTGATTTACCCTGCAGGGGACTGGGAATGTGGTCAGGAGGGAGGCGGCTCTCAGTGCCCGAGAGGTGGATGATGAACAGCACTGGTCAGCCCTGGGGGGCTGGGCCCTGAGTGGGGGTGGCGAACAGGGGCTTGGCAGGACCCATGAGGGGAAGACCAGGGCAGGCAGGAGGAGGAGGAAAGAGAAACTTCCACAGCCCCTTCCTACATGCTGGAATGCCCTGCTCCCAACTCTGGAAAGGTTCATGCAGGGCCTGCTGTGTGGCAGGCACTGTGCTCACTTCTGGGGACACAGAGACAAATAAGCCAAGGTCCTGCCCTTTTAGGATTTGTAAGGACTATGGCCTCAGGTGGGACTTGAGTGTGGTTTGTCATTGTTTCCCAAGTTCCTAGTACAGGGGCTATTTTTTGAGAGGAAAGAAGGAAGGAAGAAATTTGGTGGGCAGAGAGGAAGAAATCCTGCAGCTGTTTGGTGGGAGACATGGGCTTTCAGAGGGCTGACGTGTGGCTGGTTACATAATAGCTCTCCTGGAAGTATGTAGAAGAGGAGCTTAGTGACAAAGAAGGTACATTAATGCTGGCAGCGCAGGCAGAGAATGACTCGTGCTATTGTGTGGGAAGGCAGGGGAGAGGTAGCTCAAGTCGGGGAGTGGGTGGTGGGAGGAAGGTCGCCAGTGGGCAGGGCAGCTAGCGCGCAGGAACAATTTGTCCCTTTTCTCCACTTGGAGACCTGTCGATGCTCTTCAAGCCGCTCAGGTTTCCTTGTGAGCTGCTGTGGAGAACCCAGCAGGCCCTCAGAAAAGGCCCATGGCGGCTTGAGGACAAAAGGAGCCTGACCTGGGGGCGAGGGCCCCACATGCTGGCGGTATGGGCATGCCCGCACTCCGGCGCCTTCTCAGGCAGGCCGGGCACCACGCCTGGGCTCTGGCCTTGCCTTGCTGGCTCCCTTCTGGCGCCTCCCTGACCAGCCCCTGCCCCGGCTCTGCCAGGCCCCCTGTCCTCCCCTGGAAACAGGATCCCAGGGGCACGCTGCGATCTCGATCTCGGTCTGCTTTCCCAGGGCGCCTCCCTGGGCCCCACCTGATCCCTGACTCTGGTGACCTTGAGTCCTTCCTGAATAGCGGGGCTGGTGCCAGGGCCTGGCACCAGCCTTGCCCAATCCTTGAGAGTGCCCGCGCTGAAACCAGATAGTTCACACGCCGAAGGAGAAAGAGCTGTTTATGTTCCCCGTTGACGTCCAACAGCCGCCCGCGTCAGGGCTGACACCATCCGCTGTCTGGCCTTGGCTGCTGTTTTCCGCCCTCAGAGCAGCCCCTCCACCTGGCGCGGCTGGGCTGGGCTGGGCTGGCGGTGACAGAGGGGCGGCTTTGCCTCCCTGTACCCCTCAGGCCTGGCACCCGCCTGCTGAAGCGGAGCCGGCAGCAGGAAGCCCTCCCAGAAGAAAGGCTCCACGCATGGGGGAGTTTCAGGCAGAGGGACAGAGTGGAAAAATTCTGGCTGTTTGGGGGAGGGAACAGGCGGGACAGTCTCCGAGGAAGACTGGCTTTTCTCAGCTTCCTCCCTCCCCGCCAAAGACTGGCTGCTCAGAGCACCCACCCCTTCCAGTGGCGCTGGTGGGGTGGCCTCTACCCACCATGTGACTACCCGACAGCGCCCCCACCAGGGCCCCCCACAGACAGGTGGGGCAGGGGTAGGTGGAGGGGGTGAGGTGGGGTGGGGAGGGGACAAGGGCTGTAGCAGCCACTGGAGCAGGTTTCGGTGGCTGCCCACATCTTCCCTGGAGCCACATCATCCCTCCTCACAGGCCTGTCTGTCACAGGCCATTAAGCCCTGGGCAGGTGCTGTGTGCTTGGCTGCGGCTGCGGGGTGGGGGGTAAGGGGGATCCTGGGAACATGCCAGCCTGTCCCCTCCCAGGCCTTGTCTCCTTGGGGGTAAATGCTCCTCTGGGGAGTCCTCACTCTCCCCTGAAAAAGCTGTACCATTATGAACCCTTGGAGATTTCCTACACACACACTCACAGCATCCCAGTACTAAATTCTGACACTCCCTGGCAGCCCCCAAATGCTCTCTGCTGCCCCAAAGCTACCCCAAGAGGTTATTTGGGTGCCCCCAATCTGCACACAAAGCCCCCTCTGCATCCCTGGGCAGAGCCTCCTCGACAGCCGGCCAGGCACTGCCCAGCCCTGCAGATCCTGGACTGGGCTCCTTCCCTCCCTCCATCCCTGCCTCTTTCCCCCTTCTGGGCTGCAGGGAACTGAGCTCTTCCATGCTCCCTGGGGCTTGAAAGCAAAGAAGAAGAGAGAAAAGCAAGAGGCTTATTCATGCCAAGGACCCCTAGAGCCCTGAAATGGAGACATTGCCCCACTCGGAGGGAGATCTGTTCACAACCACCGGATCAGGGGCTCCCCTAGCTCACAAGCGCCTCAGCACGGCAGACAAAGCCTGCCAGAGCCAGGTCCCTGGGCCCCTTCAGCTGCGTGTTGCACCATTCCCAAGATGTGCAAGGCCTGCTCTTCCCAGACTAGCTGTGGTCTCTTGAGCCTACACCCCTTTGCACATGCTGTTCCTTCTGCTTTGAATGCCCTTTGCTATCTTGTCCCCCTGAGAGTTAACTCATCCTTCATCCTTCAAGGTCATCTCTGCCAGGAAGCCTTCTGATGACCCTTCTTTGGGTGTTCATAACTCCCTTGTTTGAAGAACTTATCACATTGTATTTTAGTGGTTAATAGGCCCATCTTCCTTACTAGAGTTTGCGCTAAGGGGCAGGGGACTGTGTTCAATCTACAACCTCTAACCTAGTGCTGACACATGGTAGATGCCCAAGAGATACTTGTCTGTTGAATGCATGACGTCATGCATGGGGCAGAAAAGATAGAGAGGAACGAACACTGGATCTCTAAGGAAGGAAAGGAATTTCCAGCAGTGGATATCAAGGAAGGCTTCCTGGAGGAGGCGAACAGGTGGAGACACTCTAGGCAAAGGAAAATGACTGGTCAAGGCAGGGAGGAGCCATAGCAGGGGGCTTCTCTCAGGAATAAGAATGCCAGCAGCCCATGCTCACAGAGGGCCCACTCTGTACCAGGCCTTACTCTAAGCCCTCACACATGTTGTTATCCCAGTTAATCATCATAACCACAAGAGGATGACACTATAATTATCCCCATTTCACAGGTGAAGAAAGTGAAGCTCGATTAGTGGCCCAAGGTGTTACAGAGAATCAGAACAACCAGGAATGACACAGAATACAGGATTTGACCTTATATGATGGAGGGGGTGGTTAGTGCTCTAAGTCTAGAGTAAACACTGCAGGCAGTGGGGACGGAAGGCCACATGTAAAGTGGGGAGAACAAGGATGGACTGAGCCAGTGGGAAGAGAGGGGACTCCAGAGGATAGACAGGCAGCCACCTCCAAGCACCAACTTTGATGACACTGGTGACCTACAGAAGAAGCCTGTCCCCTTTGTCCTGCAGGTAAACACACACCTGGCTCAGGAGCTGGACAAGCTGAAAAGGAAGGAGGTTGGTGGAGAATCCACAGACCCCCATCAGCATGCATGAGCCACACAGGGCTAGAGCCCTGCACCGACCTCAGGACCAAAACCCGGCTGCTGCGTCCTCTCCTGCAACCGTGGCCACCTATAGCCCAGACCACACAGGCGAAGGGATTCTGGGCCTGGGGCTCAGCTTAGCCCAGCTGACACAGCACAGACCCCCACTCTGGGTCACACAGCCAGTACTTGGTGGGCCTGGATCCCAACCCTGACTGGGTCTGTGCAGGGAAGAAGTGGCTGGGAAACGTTGGCCAGGAGAGTCTTGGATGGTTGCCCCAGTGAGTTTGGGGTGGCTTCCGTGGGATAAGGGTGTGGTTTCAGAGACTGTGTGTTGAGTTGGAACTGAAGGTGAGACATCTACCTGGCAATGACCTGAAGGTATTGCTGGGTGGCAGGGCAGGAAGAGGTGCTACTGGGACCTCTGGGATAAGTTCTGAATTGGGTGGTGGGAGGTATATGCAAATGAGGCCAGGAGGCCTGGGCTCAGCTCAGGTGATGCCTGCAGGTGTAGGTGAGAGACTTCAGACAGAAAGGCTGGCAGACTGTGAGAGGCCAAGGTCAGGGTGGAGGGGGATGGGGGAGGTAAGAGCCCCGGAAGATGAGTGGAGACCATTTGGGGGTGTGGGCATCCTAGCCCCTCCTTCCTGAGCAGATGAGCTCTGATGGTACCTGTACCACATGCAGGGGTGGGGTGGTGGAGGGCTTCTCCCCGTTGTTCGGGCCCTGACCCTCCTCTGGAAACTGAAGGCACAGGCAGCTAAGGGGTGGTCTTGGGGTGTGACATGTGTCCACTGCACACGCCTTCTGAGGTCATACTGTGTGCGCAACAGGTGGCAGGGCTGGGGACTGGCCAGGAAGCACACATGCCCAGGGCCTGCCCTCGCGGAGGAGGCTGGGCACTGCGGTCACGCCAGAAACGGAGGCTCCCTCTTCCAAACCAGGGAAGACGTCCAGGAAGGAGTGGCATTAAGGATGAATCCGATCGAGCCTCTAGATCTAACCACCACTGACGGAAACCCAGAGGCAGCACTGCAAGGAGACCTACAGGACTAGCCACCCAGTGTCCTTGTCGACTGTATTGGATGGAAAACAGAAAGAAAGAGGGTGGACCTGTGGGTGCAAAGTGGGTTACTGTGACAGTTCATTGGAATGTGTGGACCTTATTTGGATCTTGATTGTTAAAAATTATGACATTTATGAGGAATTAGCACTTTGAACGATTTCTGGATATTTAATTACATTGGGGAATTATTGCTAAATATCTCTTGGAGTGTGATGATAATAGTAATATTATTTCATGTGTACATACACATGTAATATAACACCTAAAATAATATTGCTATTATAAATGCATATGCATGTGTGTGTGTGTATAAATATACATGTATTTAAAGAGTCCTTATCTTTTAGATACACACTGAAATATTTATGGGTAAAACCATCTGACATCTGGGATTTTATTCAAAATGGTATGGAAAGGAACAGCAGGTGTGGCCGCAGCTGGGACAGGCGACTGGCTGTGAGTTGAGGGTTATTGGGTCTTGGGTGTTGGGTTTACAGAGTTGCATTACACTGTTCCGTCTACTTCTGCATATGCTGAAATTCATCATAACAAAAAGTAAAACAAACCAAGAAAATGAGGAGGATTGGTGAGATTCAGGGCGGGGGCAGGGCCTGGCATCTGGGGGAAGAAACAGCTGAGGCGGAGCGGAGAGGGGGCGCGGCTGCTGGGCGTGTGAGGTCCCCGGGTTCACAGTTGCTGGGGCGTGAAGCTGTGCCAGGCGCTTCGGGTACCAAGATGACTAAGGCTCAGTCCCTGCACTCCAGGACAAAGAACAATCTCAGTGGAGAGCCCGAACGGCCTGCGAGGCATGTACGAGGGGAACAGAGGCAGTAGGGCCATTTGTTCTGGAAGGGCTGGGAGACCAGGGGGCACAGGAGGCATCAGGCAGAGACAACCCGGCATGCCAGGAGCAGGGAAGCCTGGGGATGGAGCAGCAAGAACGTGGTCATCGAGGCTGCCGACAAATCTCTGCTGGAATTGTAGGACACCCACCCACTTTGCTCTGGAAATCTGACTTCTCTTGTGTTCTTCCTGGGTGACCTTGGACAAGTTATTTAACCTCTCTGATCCTCAGTTTCTTCTTGTATAAAATGGGGATAGGAATAGGACCTACCTCATAAGGTTGTTATAAGATTAAATAAGAAAATACTCAACTGGGCACAGTGGCTCACTCCTGGAATCCTAGCACTCTGGGAGGCCGAGGCAGGAGGATTGCTTGAGCTCAGGAGTTTGAGACCAGCCTGACAAGAGCAAGACCCTGTGTTTACTAAAAATAGAAAACTTAGCTGGGCGTGGTGACATGGGAATGTAGTCCCAGCTACTCGGGAGGCTGAGGCAGGAGGATCACTTGAGCCAATGAGTTTGAGGTTGCTGTGAGCTGTGATGACACCACTGCACTCTACGCAAGGTGACAGAGTGAGACTCTGTCTCAAAAATAAAAAAGAAGAAAGAAAAGAAAAGACTCATAAAACACCAAACAGAGTGTGCGTTAGCTATTGCTATCATCAGAGTTTCAGGGAGGAAGCGGCCCTCCCTTGGGGCAACCTGCCTCCCTTACTAGGTTTGTGATCTATTTTTAATGAAAGAAGTTGTTTACTCACTGCCATGAGCAGGGGCAGATGCAGAAAAGAAGTCGCTGAGACAGGGACTGAGGAAAAGCTGCTGGACCTTATGAGGGAGAAAGTGCGGTTGGCCAGGCCAGTCAGGCCAAGAAGCCAGCCAGGGGCCTGGCTCCAGAAACTGCCTCTGTGCCCGGTGCCCTGCTCCAGGGTAGCTTCTGGATCTGGGGTCTACATGCCTGAAAATGCAGCCCCCATAAGGGAAGGGTGGGGCCTGAGCAGGCTCCTCCCCCTGCGGGGAGCACTGGCCTTTGTCCTGCAGGGCTGCGGCTCTGGGACCACTTCCTTCTTCCTCACTCTGAAGCCAGGAGCCGGCCTGCTCAGTCCTCGGGACAGGTGGGAGCAGATTCCAGGAGGACCTAGCCCATCTGTGTTCCCAATCTAGGGTGGCCGAGTGTGCCAGCCGCAGCCCTCCCTCCCTGCTTCAGGGGGTGGCTGAGGATCACGTGGAGGCCTACAGGATGGAGGGGGCGAGTGAGGAGAAGCTGGCATCCGTGTCCAACCTGGTGACTGTGTTTGAGAACAGCAGGTACGGGCTGGCTGGGGTGGGAAGGGTCGCCACGGGCTGGCAGCCTCGCCCACCCCCACTGCCCACCCCGGCCCCTCTGGCAGCTCAGACCTTCCCTGTCTCCAGGCTGAGACATGGGGCCAGGGCCACCTTGGGCCTCACAGTGAGCTGTTCCCTCCCTGGCTCTGGCCTGGATGCCACCCTCTGTCTGGGCAGCACCCACAACCCTTGGCCATGGGCTCCTTGGAGCATAGGAGAGTGTTGCTGGGGCTCCGGGGGCCGGGCAGGGGTGAGGGTGGCAGCATGTGTTGGGGACTGTCCAGACATGTGCAGCTCTGGGTGAGCATGGCGGGTCAAATGCCGTGTTTGGGCTGCAGCCTCCACCCTGTGCCCTCCAGCACCTGGAGGAAACAGCAGCTGACACTTACCAAGCATTTACTCCCTGTGAGTAGGATAACCATGTAATTTATCACTCAGCGAGGACACAGTTGAAAGTGAAAGTGAATGCCAACAAAATTGGGTGGGTAGGGACAGCAGGTAAAGCTGGACTGTATCAGGCAAACCCAGATGGACGGTCGGCCCCAAGTTCCCTTCATTACTTATTTCATCGAATCCTCCAAACGCCTAA
>CAUYPO010016913.1:0-17661 GCA_963574435.1 Cheirogaleus major | reverse complement strand
CCACATCTTTGAAATTGGAAATAACTGATGAGCACACATGTGCCTACAGGGAAGTAAAACTTAAGGGAAACAAAGCAGGGGGAGGAAAGAGGAGGGGATGAGTGAAAATCAACCTAATGGGTAAAACAAACACTATCTGGGTAATGGGCACACTTATAACCATAATTCAAGCATTATAAAAGTGACATATGTAACCAAAAATATTTATACTCCCGTAATACTTTGAAATTAAAAAATTTAAAAAAAGAGATAGGTCTTGCTATGCTGCTGGTTTAGAAATCCTGACCACAAGCAATCCTCCCACCTCAGCCTCCTGAGTAGCTGGTATTACAGGTGTGAGCCACTGCACTTGGCAGTATGGTATTTGGGGGATACCTGGCCTGGCCTTGGGGAGGGGAGCATTGATAAGATGAGAATATGAGAGTGAGAGAGAGAGAGAGATGGAATTCTGAGAAAGTTAAAAATATTTGTGTCTCAATATATGTGGTTATAATCTATCCTTTAAGGAAAGTTATCAACCCCGGGCCTAGGATGTGTCATAAAAGCAATTATCCTAATGAAATGCAAAAGCTGGTTCATTTACAGCATATACATTAAGAGAGAGATTTCTGGGAAGCCCAACTCAAAAGAAAATGGCAATTTCTTGGAAATTTCAATATGTACATTTGGTGTTGGGTATTATTAAGAGAGTGTGAATGGGAACTCAACCAAAAATGATTTCAAGGTCGAAAGTGTCTGCCACAGCAACAAAAATTTCAGGGAAATGTATATTCAAACAGAGCTGGTGGGGTTCATTTAACTTGTTCATGTACAGCTTGAAAGCTGTGTTTGAAATTTGTGCATGCATGTAAATTATGCATGTGTACAACTTGAGCACTAGAAAATCAACTTAAAAACTCCATATCTCATTTTACTCTTTTAACCTGAAGTGAAATATTTGGGCCTCTCTATTTCACTTTAGGTGAAGTACAATTATTCCACCTGTGCCTAATTTTAGCCACTGTGCTCCTATGTTGCAGTCCAGTCATCACAGAGGTGAGTCAGGCCTTTGTCCAATAACCCATGAATATTTTATACTCCTCCCCACACCAACCCTCCAACCCTCTATTTAAAAACAATAAGTAGGTTGGAAGGTGGATAGCTTGACACTGATAAAAATTTCTGCCTTGGTAGCCCAGGATGATAAAAGTTTATGAATGATAGATGTTTATATTCTCTGTGGAGATAGCTCAATATCTTCCCACAAATTATGTGTTTTCTTCATCTTATCTAACCATGCAGTTCATTGCTAGTCTTTCTCAAAAAAGACAAGGAGAAAAAATGATAGCTAAATCTTTGTGACCATTTGAAATATAATTCAAAGCATATGCCCACAAAATTGAGATATAGTGTCATAAACATAGTTCATAAATTACAAAGGAATAAGTCATAAAAGGAGAGACCTTCTCCATTCCCATTGGAGGTCTGTTTATTTGGAAACTAACAATGGACTAGGGCATCTGCCCAAACCCTTGTCCTGTGACTTTAGAATTTAATTTCATATTGGATTCATTTTCACATACTTTTAACAGCCTCTACTCCATTAAGCTGTCAGAATGAGCCTTTTAAAAGGATGAATCAGATCTTGATACTCATGACAACTCAATATTCTAGTGGTTTCCCATCACATTCAGAATAGAATTCAAATTTGAGGGCCTACGAGCCCCTACATGATCTCGCCATTGGCTAGCTCTCTAATGTGAACATCTAGTTCTCTCTTACCCACTCTGCTCTAGCCACAATGGAGCTTCCAGAGTGAGAAATAATAGACATAAACTAGTGGTTGTCAAAAGTAGGTGGATTTGAGACTTATTTGGGCTGCAGAACACACAGATCTTGCCTATAGATTAAATGGGAGAGTTGAAGAAAAAGAGGAATAAAGAATTATTTTAGGTCATCATGAAGACTCAATAAATGTTAGTTCTTTCTATGAGTACTATCAAACATTAGTAATAACTAGATAAATGATCATACAGGAATATGTGGCAGGGATAAATCCTGTTTTAGCCTGTGTGTTAGGTGCCCATATTAGGTTCAGAATTTAGTGTTCTCATTTTCAAGTGTGAGTCAGCAGTTCCCCAAGTTTTATGGATTGCAGTGCTGCTTATCTTTGGAAGAGCTGCCACTATTCAAATTTATTATTTATTCTAGCACTTCAAATATTTTTTGAAGTTCATTCCAAAGCCACAGCCAGATTTCTTTCCTGGCGGTAGAACCTGAGAATCTTCATTTTATCACACTCCCCATCATCTTTATAGATTCTAAGCTTGAAAATCATTGCTTTAACAGATTTCTTTGGAACTTATGTACTTTGTTGAGTCTATTAAAAGTTAAACTTGAGTTGCAATCACTCTACTGTAACAGAGAAACTAAGCATCTCTCAGATACCAAGAAAACAAACATTTAGCTAAGAGATGAATGAGATTGAGTTCCTCTAGGAAATGGATTATTTTTCAGACCAGGCTGGCCAAACACGGAGAATGAGGACACGGTTTTGGGGAATGAGGAAAGAGATTTTACTTTGCAAAGGAGGAAAAATGGTAGACCTTCTCATCTCAAAATCCAAATGTCCTGAACATAGGCAGAAATACAGAGCTTTCAAAGGGAGGATTCTCAGCTTCAAGCAATTACTGTGGCTAAGTATTCTAATTGTCCTATCTCTGTGAAAGACAAAGCCCATGAAATCCAGCCAGCTGTCCACCTGCAGGGCTGGTGCCACTGGGAGTTTTAACAAAAGACTTAACCTGCCTCAGGGATACAGGCCAGGCTGCAGGTCCCCAAAAGAGTGGGGGATGTTTTAAAGAGGAAGAAAATCCCTTTTTTTTTTCTTTCAAGGCCATTCCCTGCTACAATGCAGGAAAGGTGTACTTTGGCACCTGTAGTCTTTTGATTCACTGGGAGAAGACAGTTCAGACCCAGACAGCTGGTGTATTCATACACTTTTGCTTCTGAGGGATTAACTAGGTTCCCAGAAATAGTGTAGCAGGTGGGTCTCCATCTCTGCTCTGGAACATGCATACTGCCTTACCAACTTTTGTTTGTTCTATCTTTTTGACGTACTTTCACAGAGACACAGTGGAACGCCAGGTACTGATAAAGCTAAGTTAAAACAAAAGACCAAACAGTCCCATCACCTCTACCCTTCTTTCTTTTCCAAACTCATAAACATGAGGTGATATTTGAGGGTTTATTTTCATCTTATCAACCTTATTCCCCCAACAAAATGTTCTAATCTCCAATTTTAAATACAAGACACATCAGTAGCTGCTTTAAAGTCCCCGAAAGGAGGGCACTGGCTGTCCCCAGCTCAGTTCCCACCTGGGGAATTGGACACATTTACAAATTTAAATTCAATTTACCACGTTCACATGAAAAGGGACTGGATTTCTAAACCCTACGATGGAAGTGACATTGAATACAAGATTGTGTAGCACTTTAAAGAACTTTCTTTTTATTAGCAGCTCTATAATCACATTAACTTAGACTGAAAATTTGAACTAATTCTTTCCCTGGAGGCCCCAGTGGTAATAACTGTAGAAATCTGTGAAAAAGGATAAATACAATTCAATAATTATATTGATAAATAAAATGAAAATCAACTAATTGTGTCATTCACTCAGATGCTCGCCTCGGCTGTTGCTGGCTTTCTGCTTCACTGCTTGCTAAACTTTTTCTGTCACACTTCAATAAATTTAATTGTGCAGAATAAATGAGCTAATTTTTGAAGTCACAGGCTCTGTTTGCAAGATAAGGGTGGTGATTTATTGACCTCTTCTACCTCTGTAAGAGCGTCACCCTCCTTCTCCACTGACAACTTGGCACCAGGCCATCCTCTCCCCTCCCAGGGGGAGGGGGCTCACAGCTCTTGCTGGTGCCGTCCTACCCTTCCCTCTCCCCTCTCATCTTCTTTCTGGAAATCACTGACTGCATATCTTAAACAGTCTGGCTGGCCCTGCTTCCCATTGGTTCCAGAAGAACATTTTGGTTTCTGTAGTAGCTCTTCACAGAATGACTAATTATTTTTCCATTTTTAAAGCTATCTGAACTCATCCTTCAAAACTGAAGCCCCAGGTTGTGAACGTCTACCTTTCAACACCCCAAGGCAAAATCCAGCTCATCTGTAGGTGTGACATAGATAATGGAGACAATAGCTTTCTTTCTTGGACTTAGAACAGTTCCTTCCGGCAGGCACACTGATGTCACACCAGATCAAAGCTTCGGATTAAACACAATTTTTAAAACTGAGGCCACTTCCTGAATGTTGGGTTGAGATAAGACAACTTAAAATACAACCATCTCAAATGCCAAGAATTCTTTGAACAAACAAAATAGAATCTTTTTGTAATGTAGAGAATATGCCTTAAACCCCATGCCTTAGGGTCTGAAATAGCTTTTATATAAAATTTCTCCCCCATTTGTCCAGTTTACGTTAATGCCTGATTATTTTCCATATTAGTCCCATAGTTTTGGTACACGCCAAAGAATTTGTATTAATTATTCTTTCTTACAGTGTGCAGCTTCTAGTGCAATGTCTGGAATTAGTAGGTACTCAATAAATAATTGTTGAATGAACACATTAATTGATTGATGAATCCACACTGGTATAAAAGCTATCGTATTAAAGGAATACATACATATATATTTCAGATTTTTATGGGATAATTTAGAAAACATGCAATTTTGTGCCCAATTGTGGCATACTGATCTCTAAGTAATGGAGCCAAATTAGGGTTTAGAAGAATCCTCTAAACGGAGAGTAGAAGAATAACCCTATTTTTTAATGGAGCAGGTCTTAGAAGTTATTACTAGCCATCTAAATATTGTCCAAATTTGTACACAGAGAAAAGATGTCCCCAGCTCAGCATAGCTATCCATCTACTGAATCAGACTTCTCAGAGGGGTCTGTTAAGCATCACCTCAAGAAAAGCAGTGAGACCATCAGTACTGAGATGGGGTTCTTAGTACTATAGCTCAATCCTCTGATTAGGGAAACTCAGAGTCATAAATTTACAACTGGGCAAAAAGGCTAGTAAAATATGAATATGTGTGTGTGTGTGTGTGTGTAAATTAGCTGGCTCTCTTCAATGTGAAGAAGACAAATGCTGTATTTTTACAAATGTATTATTTTTTATTGTCCTTTACCTTCCTCCTTTTATTTTCAAACCTTGTGCTTAATTGTCTTTTCTCCTCCAAACCGGTGTGATCTCTTTGAAGTCTGTGAACTTGGTTTGCAGAGGGAGGAGCTGACTGCTGTCCTCTAAAGGAAGACTTAATGTGGTAGCATTGTCCTGACACTCAGCAGTGCCTGCCCAAAGAGTCTCCAGGTGTTCAGGTGTTCACCCACAGAAAGTCCCACAGAGTCAATGCAAATCAGGAGAGATTCCCCACAGTCCAAGAACTTCCACACACCAATGCTCTTGTTGGCTTTTTCACCGTTTTTGTTGCAATGAGTATCATTCATTTGATAATGCCACTGTTTAAAATAGCCATTGATCTTAGTTACCTGAGAGGTAGTCCTCCTAGTATTGACCATGCCTCATTTTCCTCATGTGAAAATATCCGCCTTATACTAGGACTGGTAGAACCACTGAGTCTTTTCTACACAGCTTTCCTCATGCCTGCCAAAGTGTTTATTGAATCCCTAACTAAAACCACTTACGCTCTTGAACGCTCCTCTTGGAAGAAAAAAAATATAAGTGATTATTGTTTCTTTGTCAGAGGGACACAAAGAGGGATTACCACAGGAAATCCAGACAGGCATTAGAAGACGAGCTTGTGTTGAGATAGAAGCCGGAAGCCCACTTAGCCAACCGTCTCCATGGGACCTGGCACCGAGGCCGGCTTATGACAGTAAATGCTTGCACGGCCCCCTGTGAAAATGAGAATTTGGCATTCGTTCTTCTAAACCCACCATCCCTCATTCCCATTGCCTGGGAATTCTGTGAATTGTTGCCTACGGCAGTGACACTGATTTGTATCTGGGTATGAACTTAAATGAAAACATGAATTGAACTCATTACTTGAGGAAGGAAACACTGCCAAATTTAACAGGATGAAATTCCAGCAGGGTGTAAGGTTTTATGGGGCTGCAGTGGAATACCTCATAGAAAGGTTTCCAGTTCATAAAACACTTTCAAAACATGCTCAGCCCTTTTAAGTTACAGGGACATTATCATTTCTAATATGGCATTTCTCTGCAAATTGAACTCAAATATCCTTTGGGCTGACTACATAGGGAACAGAAGAAAGAGGTGGAAGAAACTTGGACTGAAGATTGCCTCCCTGAAAAGGTTTCCTTTAGGCGGAATTAGGTGAGAACAAATGACATCAGAAAATAGCGTGTCAGCGTACTGCTGCCAGCTCCATATGGTTCAGCTTGTTTTCACAGGTATTTAATTAATTCAACAAATATTTATTGAGTCCCTATCAGGCGTGAAGTACTGTTCTAGGCATTTGGGGTACAGTGGTCAATTAAATACATCTATTCTCATGGCGCATACATCTCAAAAGGGGAGAAAAACAATAACTAAATGAACAGAATATGTAAAGTGTCAGAGAGTGATCACTGCTAGTAAGGAAAATAAAGCAGGAGAAAATGAGGTAGAAGGTGATGGGTGTGTTGGGTGACAATTTAGACAGTGTGTTTCACGAAGACCACTCTGAAGTGGTGACATTTGAACAGAAGCTTGGCTTAAGTGACCTATATGTTGAATCCAGAAAACTAATTTTGTATATTTTTTGCAAGAGGGCAGAAGATGATTAGCTAGTAAAAGGGTTGCAAAGTTATTTTGATCCAAAGATGCCCAGTTTAAGAAACCATAAGATAGCACCCCTTTCTGTCTTCCAGTATGGTGCATTTAAAAGTAGCCATTTGAATAGAGCTCTGAGTGTTTTCTTGGGATTTTCTGGTGTGCATGGAATAGTAACCACCATGTGTTCCACAGTCTTCTGGCTTGACCTCTTCTTACTTGCTAGCAAGAAGTAGATGCTGTGGAAATTGGCATGTAGAGATATAAAAGGATTTTATAACTTTCGGCCTGGGCAGAAAACTACAGAGAAAAGTAGGTGGGAGTCAGAAAAATAAGAACTGAGAAAGAAAAGCATAATCTAAGTGAATTCTCTTTTTTATTTTCTATGTGTATCTTTCCATAGCTTTCTCACTGGCTCTGTTAAAAAGTAAATATCTCTGCAAAATTCATTTCATTTTCCCTTGACAGATGCAACAAGGCTTGTTAAAATGTTTTTCCCTTCTGTCAGGTGCAAACTCCACGTTAGCAGGTTTAAAAACTTTCACATGTTCAGGTAGCAACGGAGGGTTTAACTTGGCCAACATCAACTTACAAACCATGACTCCCTCACGTGTGCAACACGTGTATCGAATGAAATTGAGTATGAGAATGTTTGCTAGTCCTACTACCAATGGTTTATTTAGAATTATAGAATGTAGAAAATTGAGATTTATTTTTAAAGGATAGTACCATGACAATTATTATTTTTACCCCCAAATTATTCATTAAACAGCAAAATCATGCTACATGTTTAAAAGATTTTTGTATCCTGCAAGTATTTACTGTCTAAAGTAAAGCCCATCCTTATTTCTAAAAAGAGAATTAGTAAGAGGTAGAATTTGCATTTGCAGGCCTGTGTTTTTTGTGATACGCTACTGTGTGAGGATAGTTCCAAGGTCAGGATCTTTAAGAAACATCTGATCTAAACATCAAACTTGTGAATCTAACATTTAAGTAACTGGTTTCTGTCCAGGTATTCTTCTCTCCCGTGGTAAGCCTGCAGGTGAGCTCACATATCTACAGGCTCAGTTGCAGACGAGAAAATGGAAGGAGGTATAGAGCCAGAGGGTAAAGGGCAAGACAGTAGGCAGAGTGACACTCTGGGTAAGACCCCGCCTTTGGTGTTTGACATACTTGAGTTTTAGTCCTGGTTCCTCCAGCTCCAAATATAATCTGCAGCAAGTTTCTCTAATTCTCTAAACCTCAATTTCACCTTCTATACAATGGAGCTAGTTCATTGGTTTATTTTGTGTTACACATATGAAGTATTTAGCCAAATAGTTAACACTCAATAAATGTTTTAACAAAACACTTCCAAATATTTTACAGTAAACATCTAACCACTTCGGTACCGTGCTCACCGGCCGGGAAACCTTGCCCACAGCCGGCACTCACAGTCCGCACGATAGTTTGTGCTGTGCATTGATGACAAATCCATTTTGCTCTTGCGTGATGAGGAAAGCTTTAAAGCAATGAAAGCTTGTTTTACTTGACAGGCAGCTTTAGGAAAATAACTATAATAACTCCTACTAAGGACTTGTTAAAAGGTCACAGATTCATAGTAACTTATTAGCTGAACCTACACACTGCAAATGCAGAGATAAAAGCTGTAAAAGTAAAAGCTTTTTTGGCTGTCAACTAAAGTCGATGCTCGGCTGTTTGTGTTCATCTTTGGCTGTCGACTATAGTCGACGCTCGTACCGAACTGGTTAAAGAACTTTCACAACTTATGGAATTTACTTCTCGAACAGTTACCATGGTATATGGTTATAATCAAATGTGCCCTTGGCAGCATTGAATAGACGCTCTTGACCATTACTATTAATTTGGAGATGTCTAAACTGCCCTTTCCTCTGAGACTGTCATTAGTGCTTTCCATGAACCTGGATTCATCTTTAATATTTTACAGGGATCTTATTTTCTGTTACTCATCCAGACAGTGATATCCTCATGTATACTTTTCAAAACTAAGAGGAAGATAACTAGGGAATTGAATATAATGATAGTGTTTCCTCTTAGAATTATACCAAATCCAATTTAATTGATGTGAATTTTGCCTTTTAAATAAAAAAAAAGTACAAAATCTGCTTTCTGGTTGACTAAAAGAGCACTGGTTAAATCAAACAATGACCATTTGTTTTCTAAGGTAGGAATGATCTGCATAGACTTAGAGCTCTAGATGAAACCCCAAATTCTTGACTGATTAAGCTCTAGAAAAAACAACAGCAGTAACTTTGGGGGCTGCTGGTGGTGAGTTAACTTGATTCTACTTTGAAAACTCTGATTAATTGTGCATGGATGTGCACATACACGTACCACAGAAACAAAATTCCTGGAATCTGAGTGACATTTATTAAAGACTCATGTCCCTGGAAGTGTATAGAGTATAAATGCTATTAATGAAAAGAATTCTTGTGTTAATAGTAGTAATATTGGCTAGTGTTGAGATGATGAAAAAAGGAGAGGTAAAAGTAAGTACAATGATAATCTCTTTTTGTGAGAAATTACAATCTTTTTAAACCCTAATAATTAATAATAGCTCATTACTTTTTTCTCGATGGATTCACACAGAGGAATTCTATTTCTATCTCTAAGTAAAGACCTATAATTATATTAAGCTAACACAATGATTTATTGAGTGTTTACCATTTGGCACAGACTCTGATAGGCACATTAACCTACACTATTTAATTTAATCCTTTCAACAACCGCAGGAACATAGTGTTATTCTCCCTGTTTTGTAGATAAAAAAAATTTTTTTTTAATTAAAAAAACATAAAATGCATAAGTAGCTCACATGAGATCATACAAGTAGTAAGACAAAACCCCACATTTGAACCCAGGTCTTCTGATTTCAAGCTCCATATTCAATATATTGCGTTCTATATAAGAAATGTTAGATGTAATTGAATAATAGGGCTTTTTTCTATTTCTCTTTTAACATAATGGCTGCCAAAAAGCTCAAATGTGATTGGCCAGTGAAACTTTTAAGCTTCATTTGGTCCATCTGTAAGATCTTTGCTTAGTAAATTTTTGTTGAATAAATATTTAGAAAGTAATTGCTTAGTGAATTGTTTCTTATTTATGATTAACTATCCAGTGCTGTAATCTCCAAACCTTGGGTATCTATTAAATCTATGTGGTAGGTAAGAGCTTAGAATTAGCACTCAAGCACAGTGTCTCCATCCCCCTTGTTGAAGTCTTTCTTCCAGTTGCCCACTAATGGTAAGGATGGGACTGCTTACATAAGTTTCATGTCTTAGTGAATACAACATGGAGTCCCTTTGTCCAAAAAGTATCAAGTATTTCAAAGAATTTCAGGACAGCAACAGCAGAGCTGTAAACCAAGCCTGGGGCCTTTCTGAGCCAAGTGCACAAGTTGAACACCCATGACACCACCTCAGTCTAAAGAGATGGGTGGTGTTTACCTCACAACACTCAAAATGTACCCCCAAGAAGTAGGGCCTGGTGAAGTGTATTGGTTCAGTAGCTTCAATAAAAAAACTAGAAGAGAGCATACAAAATGGCTTAGGAGGAGATGGAAAACAGCCTGAAGTTTGGAATCAGACTCATTTGTTAGAGATAAAAGAAGAAGAAATCAAGGACTTCCTCTTCTACACACAGCCTTTGAGGGCAATATAGACAGTCCGTCTACAAACCTTGCTGAACAGATTATTTTCTTTGGTTACTTTTCATTTCTTTATCTCCTCTCCTGTTCCCAGAGATGTGGCATCCTCCCTGCATTGATCCCTACATAGAGTATCTGTATCCTTAATTTGAGGAATTTTATGGGAATGATCCTTGTATCATCATTTAAAGGAATATCCTCTAGGTTTAAAAGGGCAGGGACCATGACTGTCTTATTCACTCTACTATCCCTATTGAGCACCAAGTACATGCCTGCCACATAATAAATGCTCAATAAATATTTGTTGAATAGTTGAAACATCGGTTGATTGAAAAGAAGTTAAAGGGGAAGTAGTCAGAGTGACCAAAACACTGTGACAATGAATAGGATGGTAAAAGGATTGTTTCTATTCGCAAAATTCTTCAAGAGACCAAGTGAACAAACAATGCCAAGTTCTTTTATCATAAATCTAGGGGTATCAATGCTATCTCTACATTGACATATCTTACTTGTCTGCTCTTACTTTTGTTTTTATTTACCACAGGGAATTGCTTCTGCAATAACTAAAGTCCATGAAGAAAGTAAAAGGATTGCAAAGGTTTCCCAGATGATTCTGCCAACTGAAATATTTTTATTGTGCTACTTTTGGGAGGTAGAATGAGTCAGTCTCAAAGCTAAAATCATATGAATAAAAGTTTGTGTGCATGCGTGTATTCACACACACACACACACACACACACACATATGCACACACAGTGGCCCTCATCAGTAAATAATTTGAAAAACAAATGAAATAAAGGTGAAATTTGAAACATGAAATCGATTACGTGTCCTTGCTGCAGCAGAGTACACCATGGTATATTAGAAAAGCAAACAGGCAAGTCCAGCAAAACTTGGAGACCTCAAAAAGCCATCAACATGCACAGAATACTGAAGTTGCTTTTTTTCTTGTCTTCCCCTCACATTCAGTCCAATAGCAACTAATCCTAGGGAACTAAAAATATACGAAGTGCACAGTAACTCCCTTCTTTGGCTCTTTCTGTAACATATACAAATCTGACTGATAAAAGACCCAATTCACTCAGCAGAGAGCTGGCTTCTGTCTGATGGAATTTCACTGTGGCATTTTCGCAGTGAGAGCAGTTGGAGCCTTGTATCTCCCGTCCTTCTCTGTGGGAGACAGAGCCTTAGGGATCTGAGTGATAGCAATGAGCAGTCTGGGACAAGTCAGCCGCTGTGTCTGCAGGTACCTGACAAGAGGAGGAAGTGATTGCAGCAATGTGTTTGGGAAGTCTGGCTTTCACCCTCAAAGCCCTCTTTATTCTAAGGTTACCTGGCATTGTGTAAGAGCCAAGCAGACAGATTAAATTCCTTATATTCAGCCTTGCAGAGAGGTGAAAAAAACTCATCTCTTAGCTGGCAATATTTGTCGTTGGCTCTGCCCTTCCCGGCTGCAGACTGTTGGGCATCCGATAGCCAAGCGGGTCAGAAGTAATGTTTTTATATTTATTTATACCAGGACTTTCTTTAACTCCTTCAGAATTGTCCACATTAATTTTAGGCCCTGTGTTTGTGTAGTCCGACTCATTTCCATAGCTACTATTTCATATATGGCCTTGCATTTCTCTGCCACCAAAGGACTTGTATCTAGGATAATCATAGCATCAGATAGTTCTCAAATTTTGGTGCATTTCATTTCTCACTTCTTAGATTTAAATTTGGAGTTGTTTAAATAATTGTCTTGTTATCCTTGAAACCAAAAACTTAGTAATCACTGCATATTTTCCATGTGCCAGTGAGAGTGGTTGGTTGGTATCATTGCCTTGCGTTTCAAATTTGTTCTTACAATGGCTAGCTTGAGATTCGTATTTGTCAAAGTGAAATTATGTTCACAAAAAGAGAATATTAGTTTTCAAAATTAGTTCAGGCTATTGGTTGGTCTGGCAAGTTTCTGTTGTACAAATGATAAAAGTTTGTGTATTTTGCTAATTAGCTATAATTTCTTATGTGAGAAAGTTACAGATTATCTAGCTTCTGAAAATAAATTCAATTATTGGCCAAAGAAATTAGACCCTTGGATTACGAGTCCTTCCAGGGCAAGTGCTATGATCTTTAAGAAATCATGAAGTAGGGGAGAGGAGGCTAGAATCTGACAAATGCAAATGAAACTCTTCAGAAAGGGAGGAACAAGGGAAAGAAGGAAGTGAGGAAGAAAGGAAAGGAGGGAGGGAGGGAAGAAAGAAAGGAACAGAGATAAAGAAAGAAACAGAGAGAGAGAAAGAAGAAAGAGGGAATACATAATACAAAAACTATTCGTTTGACATTGGTAGAGAGAATTCTAGATTGGTTTGACAAAATGATGATTTGCAAGCATTTAAAACATTTAAACTAGAAGAGTGTATCTTGGCTTCAGCAAGACATATGACATTGCCTTTTTTATATGCTTATTATCATACAGTTAGGTATAGTAGTAAGTGATGGAACAAAACATACTTGTTGAGCGCCGTGTGCTTGTGGTGGGATGCCATGGTCTCGCTCCTTGGTCTTGTCCTGTTCTAAGCCTTAGTAATTGATGAGTTTGGTAAGTCAGTTCTGCATCCAGAGTGTCTAGTTTAGAAATCTGACTCTGTCACTTATCTTTGTGACCTTCGGCAAGCTACTTAACCTTTTCTGTATCTCAATTTCTTCATCTGTAAAATGAGAATAATCAGAATATCCATCTCATAATTTTATTATGAATATTAAATGAGTTAAAAATACCTAAAATGCTTAGAATTAGGACTGGCATTTAAGAAGCAGTAAGTGTTAGCTAATATCAACATCAATAATAATAATATATAGATGATATGCTTATTAAATTTGTTGAAAAGCAGAAGTTGGGAGAAAAATGATATTGTGAGTTATAAACTACTATAGCAAACTGATGCTAACAAGATAATATTTAAGACATAGAAATGTGAGATCCCATTCTCAAAAGTTAACTGGATTATAATTGACTTCTAGCTCAAAACGAGCCACATATTCACTGGTCCTTAAGCACCAACCAGATACCAGCCACAATGTAAAGAGCAAGAGCAAGAGAGAGATTCAATCTGAGGCTTTATCAGTGGGGTCCACAGGAATATATTCTCCAAACCAAGTAATATGCTGCTGTGATCAACCACATCTTGAGTATTGATCTAATTCTAACTGCCACATTCTAAGAGAGACATTGGTAAATTGCCAAGTATCCAAAGCATATTAATCAGGGAAGTGAGGGGATTTGTAACCATGATCTGTAAGAAAGTGTGGAGAAATCAGGGATGTGTGGGCTGGACGTGATAGAGGTAGGAAGGCTAACAATAAGTTAGATGGAATAGTCTACCTTTATGGCTGTTGCCCAGCATAATCGCAAATTGTGTTCTATTTTGCTTTCAAAAGTGCCCCAGTTTGGCAATAAAAATATGATCTTTCTAATGATGGCTTCCATCATTTTAAGAGCTGTTTTGAAGATGATGAATAATACTTATTCGTCAATCAAGTCTCATATTTGTGTGAGACAGCAATGTGACTTGAAATATCTTAAGCAAACGAGAGGAGCCTATTGGCTCATGTAACCCAATTGTGGGAAAGTCAGAGGAAGGGCTGACCATAGAAGGAACTAGAACCAAGTTCACTCTCTCTTCCTCTCTCACTCTCTTCCTCTCTCTCTCTCTTACTCTGGTCCTTATTTTTGGAACAGGCTTCATATTCTCTTGCTGCTGCATGTTTCACTGGACTTTCATCATTAAGCTTAGCAACCAGGGAGAAAAGGAGACTCTTTACTGTCAGCTAAGCCTGAAAAATACTTGGAAGGGACTTTGCCTCCCTGTGCTCGGGTCACCGACAAGGTGAGGGGAGGCATGCAGGGCAGACTAAAATAATAACTACTATAAACTGCTATCAGCCAGAGAAAGGCACAGAGAAACACATTCCAGCTCAATGCAATCATAGGGGTAGCCTCATGTCAATGAGTTTCTGACCACTGAAGGAATTTCATTAGCCAATGGGTGACATGTTGTAGAGAAAGATTCATGTTTTGGGTTGAGAATTTGATGAGAAAGTTTTTAAATTTCTATGTAATACCAGGATGTTTTAGTTCCATAAATTTTCCTTAGGCTTTTTGCATAATTAATTACAAAGAACCCAAGTTCCAAGTATAAGAAATAAAATAATCAGCACTTTTAAAAATTGCATTGCATCCTAAGAGACCCGAGGATTGCTACAAAAGTACTGGAATTGGCCCAGTAAAGCTACATAATAAATTTAAATGGTGTTCTCTAAGGCCGCTTTGTGTTCTGCAGTTCCATGATTCCACAAAACCAGTCATGGCAGAGGGGGACCATTCGCTTCTGTGGTGCTGAACATAACTCAAACTATTCAAAAGTCAGATTGAGTAGTCCAAGGCAAGGCAAGCTTCTGAGCCAGCAAGGTTGGGAGCTGTAGTCAAGGAATAAAAATGTTAATTGAAGATATGACAATCTCTCTCCCCAAACTTTGATCAGTCTGTTCTCAAATATTAAAAAGCAAGGAGATGTTACAAGAATCTTTAGTAATGTGTACTGTAGGGTTGCCATAACAAAGTACCACAGACTGCTTTGGCTCAAACATCAGTAATTTATTTCCTACAGTTTTGGAGGCTAGAGTCTGAGATCAAGGTGTCATCAGAGTTGGTTTCTTAAGAGGCCTCTCTCCTTGGCTTGTAGAGGGCCATCTTCTCCCTGTGTCCTCACATGGTCTTCCTTCTGTGTGTGTCTGTGTCCTCATCTCCCCTTCTTATAAGGACACCAGTCATACTGGGTTAGGGGCCACCCCAATGACCTCGTTTTAACTCAACTGCCCCTTCAAAGACCCTATCTCCAAATACAGTCACATTCTGAGGTACTCTGGGCTAAGAACTTCAACATATAAATTTTGGAGGACTCACAATTCAGGCCAGAGGGTATGTTAACCACTTTGTTGTCAAAATTTGCTCCTCAGAGATCATTTATATTTCTTGTACTTTGCTTTGAGTCCATCTTGTTTCTTGTCCCACCCTCAGTAGAGATGGAGAATAGAACACTATTCCCCAAACAACCTTTCATTAGTTTGTATGAGATGATTCCCCTCCTCAGCCATTTCTTCTATTCCTTTTACCACTTTTTTAATGTGTCCTACCTTCTAATGCAGAGAAAGATTTTGTGGTTTTCAAGTGCTGCATTTTTATTGAATGTGCCTTAACTCCAGCTCGTTTTCTTGTCAGTTAAAGCTATATTGGAGCTTCCATTTTATCTCATGGTTCAGTGTGACTCTTCAATCTGTACAGTTGTTCTATGTCTTATTTCTTTCGTACTCTTCTGCCTAAAAGGATCTTGCTATGGCTCAACTTATATATTGTTCTTAAGCTTCTTCTGCAATCTGCCATGGTAATTTTGAACTTCATCTTGTAGTTGAATTAGGAGCTATCCTTTTATCCATAAAACATAAACCATTCAGTGAAGTTGCTTCTACTTAACACAAGAGGACATTGATGCTCAGGAAGCTTAAATAAATTATTTAGGTCACACACATAGATGATGACAAAGCTTGGATTTTTTAACATAATGTGTCTGAGCTTAAGTTGCAGAGCTTATAACCTTTCTACTCTATCTTGTGGTATCACTACCTCCTCATACCATTTCATGTTTCAACCATTCCCCCAGTCTCTCAGAATTAATAACCTGGTCATCTTCCTCCCTCTCACTCACCTTATCTGATCAATCATCAAGTTCTATTGATTTTCTCTTAACACTTTCTATTTTGCATCCTATTTCTTTTGCTGCCAACATCAAGTTCAAGCTCTCTTCATTTTACCTATTGCCTATTGTAATAGCCCCCCAATTTGTCTCTGAGTTTGGCCTTCTCTTCACTAATTCACTTATGCTTCTAAAACACCTTTTCATCCCGAGAGTCCCCCTCTTTCCTCAGACCCTTGTAGTTCATTGCCTAAGGACTGAATTGTGTCCCCCTCAAAATTTATATATTGTAGCTTTTAACCTCCAATGTGACTGTATTTGGCGACAGCCTTTGAGGAGGTAATCAAGGCTAAATGAGGTCATTAGGATGGGACCCTAATTTAATTTGACCAGTGTCCTTATAGGAAGAAAGAGTGAGACCAGGGATGTTCATAGATGGAGAAGCAGTGTGAGGACACAGAGAGAGGGTGGCTGTCTGTAAGCCAAGGGGAGAGGCCTCAGGAGAAACCATACCTGCCCACACCTTGACCTTGGACTTCTAGCCTCTAGAACTCTGAGAAATGAATTTCGGTTGTTTAAGCCACCTAGCCATCCATGGTATTTTGTTATGGTAGCCAGAGCAGACTAATGCAGGACAGAAGTATAAATTTCTCATCCAGACAATCCAAACCCTCAACAATTTGATTCTTACCTTCTTTTGACCCCATTCATATAATACTTCTTATTCCAATGAAACCCCTCAAACTTACTTCTCTTTCTTCTCCAGGTTTTTGTTTCTTTCTGGAAGGGCCTCTTTCACCTTTTCACACATGTAGGTCCTACCTGTCCTTAAGGGCTGGAGTCTAATCTCACTCCTCTTTCCTTGTCTAGATTGCAAACTCGTTGTGGGGACGATGCCTTCAAATTGGTATCCCTTGAAGGACCCAGTGCAATGTCTGGGCCTGATGCCCAGTGAATGCCCGTTGATTGAGTCATTAATTTATCTGCATTGTTATGATTTCTCTGATGCTCACTCTTTTGTTACAATCCTCTGGCTGTTTTGTGGCACTCACAGTTTTAAAGTATTATAGCCTGGATAATAGCAACAGCAAGCATTGCCTTCTTAGAAAAACTGTGGGCTGTCATCTAAAGAGAATTTACTCTGATTCCTAATATTCAGAGTCTATGGAAATGTTGTGAAAAAAAATTCCTTCCAAATAATGAACCTTTCTGCTATAATTCCATTTTCTAGCTAAAGCTGAGGTACTTACCCCCATAGCATCAAATAACAAGAGCATGCACACACACACACACACACGCACACACACATGCACGCTTGCACACAGCTACCTCCTGCAACATGGCAGGAGACAATGAAGAACAATCTCCGTGAATGTCAAATTTAGAGTGGCCCATGGTATCCATGTTTCGTTTTTAGCTCTGTTAGCACTTAAACATTTAGTTTGTGGGAAAACATTTTTTTCGGGAAAGGAAA
>CAUYPO010016911.1:0-23552 GCA_963574435.1 Cheirogaleus major | reverse complement strand
GGTCAAGGCGGGAGGATCACTCAAGGTCAGGAGTTCGAAACCAGCCTGAGCAAGAGCAAGACCCCGTCTCTACTAAAAATAGAAAGAAATTAATTGGCCAACTAAAAATATATAGAAAAAATTAGCTGGGCATGGTGGCGCGTGCCTGTAGTCCCAGCTACTCGGGAGGCTGATGCAGGAGGATTGGTTGAGCCCAGGAGTTTGAGGTTGCTGTGAACTAGGCTGACGCCACGACACTCTAGCCCAGGCAACAAAGTGAGACTCTGTCTCCAAAAAAAAAAAAAAAAACAAAAAACTGAATGATGATCCAAAATATGAAGTAACATGCATTACTAAAATATATATCTTAAGATTCCTCCTCCTAAAAGAAAATACAACCAATGATAAATCAATTAAAATTAAAACTAGACATTTTCTGAAGCCTTTGATTAAAACTGGAACAAGATAATTACAAAATTCTAATTTACTTTGTTTAAATATCTGATTTATGGGAGGGAGAGGAAAGGCACCATACTTCCCCAAAACATACATACTTTCACAGTGTCCTCAAATTTTATCTCTTCCCCCAAATGATTAAGTCTACCATATTTGTAAAAGTCCTGTCAAATGCATGAATTCAGAAACATGGCACTTTATTTCAATGTGTGTTCTCCATATGTTATCTATAGCAATTTCAAAAAATAAAAAACTGGGGCTGTTCCATCTCTTCCTCTGTCTTGATCCTGGACCTCTCTTCAACAAGGCCATATGCTTATGATTAACTACCCTGGTTTTATCACATCCCAAGTTGTCACAAAATCCTAAAAACAGAATCATCTAAATTGCCTTTAATATGTATGTCAGTACAACAAACAAATTTATCTCCATACACACAAATGTTCCAGTCAGCACTTTTAAAAAGATAATAGAAAGGAAAGCAAGGATTAGGAAGCTCTTGCCATTTATATTCAGCATCTGTCTAAACGATATTACCTGAAAGTATAATTGATACCACATTAAATTTATTCAATTTATCCTTTCTCTCCCATCCCTATGGCTAAAGCTTTAGTTCAGGTCTAATTGTCCCTTATTCAGACTACTATAAGAGCCTTCTTGGTTCCCTACCTCAGTCTCCACCCTCCAACACCACTCTAAAGGAAAGTCTTTGACAAAGACTCTCTCCTAGACCAAACTTTAGTCAGGTTCCTCTGCACCCTCTTTTCAACTTTTGTGTTCATCTTTGCAGAATTCAGTTTTAGACAGAATCATGTTAACTCAATTTAGTGAGAATCCTCCGCCTTCAACATCTGATCACCCCTGGTAGCTGGTCAAATTCCTCATCGTTCACCTTCCTCCAGGTGGTATCTGAAGATCCAGGCTTGCCTTCAGCAAGAGTGTCGTTAAGTCAGCTTAGCAAAAATTACCCTATCCCCTTAGTAATTTTCATCCAGTGACACCTTCACCTTTGACTATAAATCCCCACTTGTTCATATTCGGAACTGAACCCATTTCTATACTGAGGTCTCTTCTCTCCTACTGTGGTGACCCTGAATAAAGTTTGTTTTTATTGCTTTAACTACTGTCCAGTTCTAGCTTTCTTTGACATCTTCTAAAATGAAAACAGAGGCAGTCCCTGGGTTATGGACAAGATATGTTCCTGAGAACTCTTTAGGTCGGATTTGTACGTAACTCAGATCCCTGATGAACAGTGTGTATGTGATGGTATTACTACTACTATAATGGCTCGTATGTGGTAATTATAGTGCAATACTGTAATAACAATAACAACAACAATATTCCTGTACTGTAACAACAGTTACAGAAACTACTGTGGTCTTTCTTTTAATTCAAACAGAACATAAAAACAAATGCATACAAAAAGTTTAGATAGGAGATGGGAAAAATTTCAAAAAAGAATATCAAAGGTTAACACTCACCTAATGTTGCATCAATGTCTCATTTGCTGGAAGGGGCATTTTTGAGGCAAGGAGAAAAGCAGGCTAACATTCGTCAGAAGATGACGACGGAGATGGTGCTGGAGAATCAGGATTTGATTCTGTTGCTGGAGGAGGAGAGCTTACCGCAGAAGTCGGTTTCTTGAAAAAAGGTATCTAGGGTTGTTGGCACAACCTTTTTCTTTTTTTCATCATAAATGGCCTTGGAGCGGCTGATGTTCTCACTAACTGCATGGTAAACCGCTCGATGTTAGGATCTTGCTCCTCAAGCTTAGCAAATCCTGCTTCAATGAGACGAAAGGCTTCAGCTAATTCTTTTGTTGTAAACTTCCTTTGCTCCAGATTTTCTGATTCTTTGTGTTCTTGTGTTTCTATCAGCTGCTTCTCTATCTATCTATCAGACTATCTGCTAGCGTAAAGATGCTATGCCAATGAACCGCTTACATCATGGAGGTTTGTTTACATGCATGGAAGAAATTAGTTCCCAAATTATTAATTGAATTATTTAATTATAAATTATCCTTACTGGGAGATGTGGGAGCCTGTTCATAAGTACGGAATGCTGTTAAGTCAGATTGACTGTAACCCAGGGACCGCCTATAGATTACAGTCATCCTTTGATATATGCACAAGATTGATTCCAAGACATATACTAAAATCTGCACATACTCAAGACCTGAAGTCGGCCCTGAAGAGCCGGTCTATACAAAAAGTCAGCCTTCTGTATGTGCAGGTTTTGCACCTTGCAAATTGCATTTGGTTGAAAAAAATCTGCATATAAGTGGACCTGCACAGTTCAAACCTGTGTTGTTCAAGGGTCAACTGTATTCTCCTTTTAAAATCTTTCAATACCTCCTCATCGCCTTCAGAATAAAGTCCACGTTGCTTAGCACAGTATCAGTCTATCTTTCTGGATGCTGCTGCTAACTGTCACATCTTTGCATTCTCTACTCCAGTCATATTCAGTTATTTGCAGTTTCCATGCTATTTTCTATCTGAAATTCCTTTCTTTTTTATCCACTTGTCCAATACCTACTCATCTGCCAAGACTCAGCTAAAGAGTTATCTGCCATAATCCCTTCCTGAGGCATCCCACATACATTCTCTTTAGAACTGATCACCCCTTCAATTAGTACCTCCACTGTACATATATTTTTAGCACTTACTGCAACATATAATTTTACCTAATTATAATGTCTTTCTTTCCTAGGAAGAAGACTCCTTTCAACAACCACCAGATCTCTCTGACAATCTCTGAGCCTCCATGGATGGCCTGTAGCTACTGGCTATCTCACAATATTTGTTTCTTTAGGACTGAACCATGTCATACTCACTTGTACTCCTGCATGCAGCACTTGGCAGGTGCACAACTCTTGCTGGTAAAATAGGAAGCCTAGTGTACCTTTGTGCCTAGCATACCAGAAACCAAAAGGTTTTAACCAGGTTCCACATGAAGTGGTCTTCCTGTTGCATAGTAAGTGATCTCCATCTTTGTATACAGTTGGCATATGTTGCATTGAATAAAGCTATTAGAATACTTGTAGGCACCCTGAATACTTAAGGTTTTCCAATTTGTGGTAGAGATGGTCTTGTGGATAATTTATATTTTTTCATTAATTTCTTTTGTCACCACTGTTGTTTTTTATTTGCTCTGCATTAAAGGTTCTAATTAATAATAGAATTAGAATGTCATACATGTGCTTTGTGATAGTCTCAAGTGAGTCCCATGCATGTGAATATCATACAAGTGCTTTGTGATAGTCTCAAGTGTTCAGTATGCGACAACCATGAATGAGCTGAGTGAGCACCAATTATACCATACCATGCTTCTCTTACAGCAGTGCTCAAAGCGCGGCACTCTCTGCCCTCTCCCAGAGGTCCCTAGACACTTTCAAAAAGCCCACAGTCAAAACTATTTTCATAATATTAATATGTTATTTATTTTTTTAATTTTCATTCTGTCTTGAGTTTCCCAGAGATTACATGGCAAGTAATACTGCAACAAATTAAATGCAGAAGTAGATATGAGAATCTAGCTGACTTCTAGTAAGCCAGATATGCAAAAATGTAAAACAATGCTGTTCTTTTCACCAAATTTTTTTTTTTGCTTTGGAAGAGAGTTATTTTTCATAAAAGCATGTTATTTATATTAACATGTAATGGGGTTATCACTAGCTTCCAGTAACACCCTTTCCTATCTTGCCTCTTTCTGAGAGATAACAGCTTTCTATTGGATGCCCTCAATATCTCTTGTAGGTTCCTTCAATCCTGCCCCATATCTCTGCAAGTAGAAGAACCTTTACTAAATTATTTTCATGAGTACAGCTGAGCGTATCCTCTGTTTCCTCTTGATTTTGGTCAGGCAGATTCTGGTCAAGCAGCAAAAGAGCCTGCTTCTTCCTGAGGGAAAGTTGATGCATCTAATTTAAGATGACCAGGTGCCCTGACTTGTTGATTGATGTCATAGATTTTATTTATCAATAGAGGCTGATGACAAGAGCAACTCACAGAGGCAGTATAGTAAAGTGGTTGAGAGGCTCTGGAATTAGACTGCCTGGATGCAAATCTTGCTATGAAATCCCATTTTAGCATATTTTAAGGCAAGTACATCTCACAGAGTCAGCCTTAAGATTAAATGTCATAAGTAGAACAGCACAGCCTAGCACAAGAGAAATCATGCACTAAGTATAGATCTGAATATATTACTTTTAATAAAGTAAATTTTTGCCTGTAATTCTAGCACTCTGGGAGGCCGAGGTGGGAGGATCACTCAAGGTTAGGAGTTTGAAACCAGCCTGAGCAAGAGCAAGACCCCATCTCTATTAAAAATAGAAAGAAAGTAATTGGCCAACTAAAAACATATATAGAAAAAATTAGCCAGGCATGGTGGCATGTGCCTGTACTCCCAGCTAGTCGGGAGGCTGAGGCAGGGGGATCACTTGAGCCCAGAAGTTTGAGGTTGCTGTGAGCTAGGCTGACGCCACGGCACTCTAGCCAGGGCAACAGAGTGAGACTCTGTCTTAAAAAAAAAAAAAAAAAAAGTAAATTCTCATACTGAGCAGTTTATGCAAATAGTTAATATGAAAACCAGCTACCCTTTACACTCTGTATTAAGAACCACGCGTGTATTGAGATCTCCTGTATTGGGACTTCTAAATGCATCTTAATCTGCAGTCTTCCTGTCCTGCTGAAGGGAAGAAGAGAAGAAGAGAAAGAGTTGGAGAGAGGGAGAAAGCGAGGGGGAGAAGGAAAGCGAAAAGGAGAAGGGAAAGGTAGAGGAAGGGATAGAGGAAGACCAATTCCCACCTCCTGCTCTTTTCTGCCTATCTTCTGGTTTTATCTTCTGCCATTTCCTCTATGAAATTTATTTCACTAACCATCATCTTTCCAGTTCTCCTTCTTCAGTTCTTTGATCTCTGGATTAATAACTCAATGATCTTTTCTGACTAATATGCTGACTTAAACCCCTCAATCTCTATAATAAACTAAAATATTGCTAACATTTAATACAATATTCTTGGAAACTTCCCAATATTTAAGATATGAAATGACTCAGAAAAGTATTGGCATAATTACAACACATTTCTTTGGCTCCTCTCCAGAGAAGGAAACAGGGATCTAACACTCTTGCTATGTCCCTGAAATGAGGACTCTGTGGGAATTTAATTTGTTAATGGACCTCAGGTATACAGATTTGGATTAACCATCATTTTAGTGGATGTTGTCTCTGACTCATGAATGGATATACTTATATGTTTGTAATATAATGATGACTCATGAACTCATCACTCAATCAAGAACCAGAACATTAACATTATAATAACCTAAAATATAGCTATGTGTTTCTTCCCTATTTCATTCCTTTACCTCCGTTGGCCCCAAGATAATCACTATCTTTAATTCTGTGCTTTTAAAAAAAATTGTGGTAAAATACACACAACATAAAATTTACTATCTTAACCATTTTTAAGTATAGTTCAGTACCACTAAGTACATTCACCCTGTTGTGCAACTATCATTCTTGGTTTTTAAAAATAGTTTTATCATTTAAATATACATACCTAAACAAATTATTTAACTTTAGTTTTGTTGAATTTTATCAAAAGGGTAATCATACTATATTTAATATCGACATTATTTTATTCAATACTATTTTAGAAAGATTCATTTACATTTCATGCAAACCAGTCTTGCTTGACTTTTGCTGGTTTTATTCTTAAGTAGTTTATGCTTTAAGTACTTATTGTTGCTACTGTAAACTACTTATTTTTAACTAATAATTTATTTGTTACTGGTATATAAAATACAATACACTGATCTTTTAGCCATCCACTTTGATAAACTCTACTATTATTTCTAAAACTTGTTATTCTTTTGGGTTTTCTGTGCAATTTTATCACCTGCAAGATTTTATTACTTTCCTTCCAATTCTATGGCTTTCTCTCTGTTTTATTAATCAAGCTAGCTAGGTCCTACAGTACAATGAAAAGTGGTGAAGTGTGCATCCTTGTCTTGTTTTGTAAATTCACTACCTGCTTTCATTTAACATAGATAAGCCGGGCTATTCAAATAAGCCCTTTTCTATGAGTAAATGCTGCATGATTCTAATCCTTAGTTTGACCAGGAGAGTCAGGCCTATGGCTTATGAATGCTATAGACTAAGAGGTACATCTGACCACATACATGGATAACTGCATCATCCAGAGAGAGAATCCAGTGTAACTGCACGTGGGAGATAAACTGAAATCTAGCCAGAGAGACGGCTATGTTTCTGACATTCTGGTCTGTGAAAAATTCATTCAACTTGTTAAAATACCATTGTAATCTCCTGTCATCTTCATAATAACCTGAAAAGTGAATGGTTTAGGTATCATAATGTGCATCTGACGGTAAGAAAACAAGCACAGACAGACGTGACAATTTGTCCGAGATCACAGAGCAAGTGAGAGACTATTAACATATATTCTATCTCTAGATCCCCAGCTCATCTTATCATGCCATCCAGTGTGAAGAAAGCAAAACCTGTATGGTCCAAAATGTATCCAAACAGAAATTATTCTGATCCCTCCCAAGCATGACGATGATTGTAAACGCTCCTCATGCTCAGGGGGCTATGAACACACAGGCATGCGGCTATGAATGACGAGACACGGGTAATTCAAAAGCACACAACCAGTGTTTACCAGACACTGCCAGAGGGAGTCTTTGAGAGCTCACAGTTAAAACTATTAAGGGGAAGCTCAGCTCTCCTCTCCCATACTTTCCAAGGAGTATTCTACACCAGATGAGGGGATTTTCAGTCTACAGAAATCACTGAAGTCGTCCTGCTCTCTTTTTAGGAAATTTCTTCTAAGCATATTAGCTTCTCGGAAAGCATTTTTTCTTTGGTCTGTATTTACAAGTCTGTCAGGGCAGACTGTATAGGGGTTTTTCTTTGTTTGGTTGGGTTTTTTTTGGCCTGATGCCATAATCAGAGGCTTAAAGATAAACTGACAGCAGCTGAAACTGAAACTAAAATGGGATAGTTCCTTAACTCTCATTTTCTTCCAAACCAGACTCAGTTCTGTGAATATTAGGAAAGTGAATGTACTAAAAGCCTTTCAAAAATTGAGAGAAATAAAAATTTAAAAGTTATTTAGATTTTTATCCAAATGATACATGGAGGGTTGGTTTTGGGTGAAATAAGTAATAGTGAGTGGGCTTGCTATTGTTTCTAAAACTTTGATTTTTTTTTTTCTGAATGATTTTCCACATTGATCATTTATAAGATTTCTCCTCTGAGCAGATCCCCATTCAAACAAGACAATGGTCCTTTGACTCTGCTCACTGGGCATTGTTCTAATACTAATGTAACCTCCCAGGTACTCTGATCCTGGAAAAGGGGTGACTTGGATACCAGAACCAATCATCCCGATCACTAGGAAGAACTTCATTATAAATGAATACACTGTCTTTTTAATTTGCATCTTAGTCTCTTGTAGATTTGGTTAGTGGAATTAACTCTGAGAACATGTTTATTACTCTGGAAGATTAGGAAAAATAGGAGTTTCTGTACCTGTAAGACTGTGGAAGATTCTACAGATTCCTAACAAGGCATTACTACTCCTATGAGACTCTACAAACCTTCCTAACTGGTTAGTTGGCTTTCCCTCCTGATCACTTAAGTATAATTCACACTTTAAGGTTCATCTGAGGCCTAAATTTTTTTCTGAAAAATCTGCTGAGAACTTGTGACCTTAATCAGTACAGTCACCCACCAAACTCCTTGTTAATATTTGTTTTCTATGCCAGTCATTTGGCATTAATCATACAGTTTCTTTTGTTGATAGTTATTGTTTCACAGTTTTTGGTCTTCTCAATTATAATGCAAGCCCAGCAAGAACACAGGCATTGGATATTACCCCGAGATTAGTTTACTTCCCTATACAAAGCAGACAGCCAATAATGAGAATAAATCCAATCCCCCTCATCGTTCTTCAAACACCATCCGGGGCCATAGACGTAATATACACTGAGGAGATTTACATTCCTTCATTTATTCAATGCATAATTACAGATAACCAGAAGCTTTTGTATATTTACTGCAGAGTCTTTGAAATAAAGATTCTGGCCTATAGCTAACTGAGAATATCTGTATTGATTTTACCTACCTAAATCTATGCTAACTTCTGGAGAAATTATAGTCTTAACTTAAACTTGGTCCCTAAAGTTAGAGAAAACAGTAACACTCATGACCAAACGTAGAAATCTGATGAGCCAATGAAAATACTTTTTGAAGAAGTACCTCTTTTATTTATGCTGTTATTCAAAGTCTGTAAGGGTCCATTCATCCATCCAATATTTACTGAATGCCTACCATACGCCACGTGACATTTTAGTTGTTGGCGATAAGACTGAAAAGATTTCTGCTCTCCTGAGGCTTACATTCTAGTGTGAAGAAACAAGTAAACAAGTAAAAAATAAACGAACCAAACCTAAGATAGTGAGAAATGCCACGCAAAGAATTAAAATAAGGTCACATCTGCTTCAGATTGCGTGGTTAAGAGAAGGTACAATCTAGCTAAACTTCCAACTGTCCAGAAAGAACTAGTTACAAAAAGAGCCGGGGGAAAGGCATTCCAGAGAAAGAAAACTGCTGGTGTAAAAGCCACTGTGACTCGTGCAGTGGCTGAAAGGGAACGATGTGAGATGAGGCTGGTGAGCAGGTTAACAGCCAGATCACAGAGGACTCAGTAAAACAGGTTAATTAAAAATTTGGATTTTATTTATGTATAAGTGGAAGTTGTTGGAGGGTCTTAAGCAGAGACTGACATGATCATTTATGTTATGATAAAAATATCACTCTGTTCTACTGCTACATATGTACCCAAGAGAAATGAAAGCATATGCCCCCAAAAATATTTATACAAAAACCTCCATAGCAGCTTTATACATAATAAATAAAATCTGAAAACAGTCAAGGTGTCCATCAATAAGGAACAAACTGGTATGTTTGTGCAACGGAATTATTACACAACAATAAACAGGAACAAATTACTGATCCATGTAACTACATAGATGAATCTTAAAAATATTATACTGAGGCCGGGCGCGGTGGCTCACGCCTGTAATCCTAGCACTCTGGGAGGCCAAGGCGGGAGGATCGCTCAAGGTCAGGAGTTCAAAACCAGCCTGATCAAGAGTGAGACCCTGTCTACTAAAAATAAAAATAAATTAATTGGCCAACTAAAAATATATAGAAAAAATTAGCTGGGCATGGTGGCGCATGCCTGTAGTCCCAGCTACTCGCGAGGCTAAGGCAGAAGGATTGCTTGAGCCCAGGAGTTTGAGGTTGCTGTGAGCTAGGCTGACGCCACGGCACTCACTCTAGCCTGGGCAACATAGTGAGACTCTGTCTCAAAAACAAAACAAAAAAAAATTATACTGAACAAAAGATGTCTTGCACAAAGGAGTATATACTTAAATGCCACTTAAGTTGTTCTACAACTTCCTATCAATGGGAAAAAACAATATATAGTGAAAAACAATCATCTGTAGTAAAACAAAACTGGAAGAGAGGTTGGGTCAGGGGTAGAGGTGGTGGTGTGAGGATTGATTAGCAAGAGGCATGAAGGAACTTTTTGGAATGGTGGTAATATTCTATAATTTGATAGGCATTCAGGTTATACAGGTGAAACTCATCTAATGGTACACTTAAGATTTGAACATTTCAAAATATATATAAATTATAAAATATAGAAATATATAAATTACCCCAAAAGAACCATTAAAATAAATCTGAAGAAAAAACTTCTGGAATGGGTGTAGTAAGGACCCCTGAAAATCTGCTCCTCTATAAAAGCAAAAAGAATCCTAGAAAAAATTTGTGAAAACTAACTCTTTCAAATCTCTGGAAATTAGCCAAAGGTTTGCAGTAATCCAAAGAATTTCTAAAAAACACGGCTGGATCTTGGTAAAAACACAAAGCTTGAGACATTTTTAATCTGTCCTATTCTCATCCTCCTATCCCAGCTCTGTAGCAGCCTTGAGAACTAACAGGCTCTCCACTGCGAGGCTCTGCAAGCAGCCTTGATGCCAACGGAGAATTGGTTTGGAACTCCCCAAATGCTCCAACCAATCAGATCTGGTTTGATCTGATTATCAAACCAGATAATAATCGGGTTATAATCGATAACCAGATGATTATCACTATTTGACTCATCTAGAATCTCCCTTAAAAGCTTCATTCTCAAAGCTTGTCTTTATTTGACCAAGAGCTCACTTGGTATGAACAGCCCTACCTTTAGGATGTTTGCTGAAAACAATCAGCAGCAATTGTTGATTCCAATTACCAAATCCACTGGGTCTAACAAGAGGTCGACCAAAAATGTGAAAGGAAGCGAAAGTAGGGAATAAGATGTATACAGGGAGCTGCGAAAAGGAATGTAGAAGGCCACACATGTTCAGGGACAGGTATGCACACACCCAGAAAAAGACCTGAGAAGGCTCTAATCTCTCACTTCAAACTGACCTGAGGTTCTGTGCAAACAGGAAGTGGAGGTTAAGGCAGAATTGCAAACTGCCTGCCAGAGCATTGAAGGTCTACCTCAACACACACACAGAGCCCCTCAGTAAAGCAGACTTACTGGTTCAAAGCATTTAAAGCGATCTTAATCCAATCATTAGGTGAACACTAAGCTAAGTGAACACAGACTTCAGTGACTATACACAATAAAGAATATAGACATTACAGGATTAGCTCAGGAAATTCATTAAACAAAACAAATCACCACCAGCAGCAACAACAGCAAACTCTAAGGAGGAGAGGAATCTGATTTCCAGAGTTGCCACACTATATTGTTTTAAATATACAGTTCTCAACAACAAATTATAAGAAATGCAAAGAAAAAGTATGGCTCATACACATTTAAAAAGCAATCACTAGAAACTGTTTCTGAGGAGACCAGGCATTTTCTCATTGGATTTACTAGACAAAGATTTTAAGTCAGCTATTATAAATATGTTCAAAGAACTAAAGAATACCATGTCTAAAGAATTAAAGAAAAGTATCAAAATAACACAGGCCTATCCATACATTGCTGAAGCCTAGCTGACTATGAAAAGACCTCCCATATACTTTTCTAGGTTCCAAATATCACCTGACTCAGATCTCCCACTGCAGAGTGATGCCTGCATTTGGAACCAGTATTTCATCTTAGATCTCCTGTTGCCAATTAACTTGCAAAGAACACACCAAGGATCACTATATCCCTTGGATGCTGCTGAATTTCCATTGTCAGGGCCAACACACATGTTCTACTGTAGGGGTATCATATGCTTTCTACTGTTATCTATTGTGAACTATTAACCAAGAACCACTGAATGCTAAGAAACCAAGTATTGCCCCCATTTGTCACACAGTTGAAACTGTGCCAATTTCAGTTATCCTTGTTACCAGCTCAGTGGCTGACGCTTTTTCTTTTGCTTTGCATTTAATAGTCTCTTGGAGTTGAACTCCGTCCTGAATCAACCTCTGTTGTCTCGACCTCCTATCTCAAGCTGTTCTCCCAATGTCTGTATCTAATAATGCTCCTCCTTTTAAATTTATTTCCTCAAAAAACATCTTTTGTTTTTTGCAATAACCCTATGATAGCTATAGATCCCCTTTTCACTCCATTCTAGATGCCACTTCATGATGTTTTCATTCAGGGACCGCTGTAAGATATGAAACTTGTTTTAACACACTAGAAATCAGATATCCAAATGAATAGTGTTTTCTCAAAATAGCTATGTTGGAGGCTATTCACTTATTCTAAAGATCTAAGAATTCACTGAATTCTTTAAAACTTGCCAGTTTCATATCTTTGACCTTGTTTAAGAAGACCAATCTTACTACTTTATAGTATTTGATCAAAGAGCACTACCCAGTAACTTGTCCTTATCATCAGATACAACTTGCTGTTACCAAAAATTAGACCTACAAAAGATGAAAAATTTGTATTGAGAATATTTCTTAAAATAGCTTCTGAAAGTAATTATAAAAGTTTAAAATAAATGTTGAAAAAAAGCATCACAGTAAAAATAAACAAATGGTAACCTTTGTATGACCTAATACTGTACAATAACCTCTAAGACTCCTCATCCATGTATAAAACGAAAATAACTTTCTTAACTTCTTCATAGGGTTACTGTGGGGATCAAATGAGACCATATGACACTTCTGAAACCCATAAAGTAAATAATGTAAAATATTCTTATTCATGCCTTACTGTTGCAAACTAAGATGGATACAAAACAGGCATACTCATTTAAAAACTGTATTTAGGACTCTGACTGAAGGGTTAAGTTGGTATATTTATTTTGCAGCATATGAAAAATGAGAATTAAAGTTCCATTTTTAAAAAATGTTTGTATGTGCAATGAAATTCTGTTTTTCAAGAAACAGTTCATGTTTTGGAAAGTGAAACCTAACTCACCGTTACCGGAAAAAAGTGGGCAGAGGGAAATTCTGTAACTCAGAGGCCACAATAAACACAAATCATACCTTCGATTTTCCAACTTGGGACTTCCCCAAGGAACAGCCCAGCTGGTTCTGCTGAGTCAACCACAATGTTATCCAATCAGAGTTAGGGAGGGAAAGTGCCTTTGCAGATAAATATTGCACACTAGCCCCACGTTTTCTGAGACACTCTCCAGCTGCTCTGACATATTCTGAGCCTACAGCAGAGGAATCTCCAGTCTCAGCACCATGAACCAAAGTGCCATTCTTATTTTCTGCCTCATCTTTCTGACTCTGAGTGGCACTGAAGGTAAGGAACATCAAGGGATAAATTGTAAAATGAAAAATACAATTGGGTATAAATTTTTAAAAGAGAGAAATAATGTATTTGCAAAAATTTCATTGCATGCCTTTAAGTAAGAGGGAAATAAGCAGAGATTTCCTGCTGGTCACAGAAGAGAAACAATTAGAATAAAAGGAAGAGAGAAGAAAAGGAGGGAGGGAGGGAGGACAGAAGAGATGGGGAAGAAAGAGGAGAGAGAAAATGTGAGGGAACAAAGAGAAAGAGGATGAGACACAGATACCTCTTTACCTAAGTTTAATTAGCCACACGAACTGTGCTTAAGGATATGATTTTATAATCAATGAATTGCAATCTCTTTTTCCAGATAATCAATTATTTAATCATTCGGAGCTATGTTATAATGGAATACACTCCTTCTCAGATTAAGTGACTATGCAATGATATGGGGATATAGGTTCTGCTAAATACTACCCAATCCACATTAAACACCTAAAATGAAACACTGTACTTACCTTCCCTGCTGTACCTGTCTCTTTTCCTGCAGGAATGCCTCTCTCTAGAACTGTGCGCTGTACCTGCATCAAAATTAGTAATCAACGTGTTAATCCACGGTCCTTAGAAAAACTTGAAATTATTCCTGCAAGTCAATCTTGTCCACGTGTTGAGATCATGTGAGTAAAATCCTATCTGGTAATCACCTTCCTTGTTGTAATCATATACTCTATTAAATATTTGATGATAATGTCAAAAGATCAGTAAAGGGTTTGCAGTGATTCTAAAACTAATGTATACCAATGGAAAAGATGTAGAGTGAAACTTAAATGCCTGACTCCAGAACTATATATTCCATGTTTTATTGGCCCAACATTGTTTAAAATGTTTTCACCCCGTTTACTTCTATAGTGCCACAATAAAAAAGAAGGGGGAGAAGAGATGTCTGAATCCAGAATCTAAGGCCATCAGGAATTTACTGAAAGCAGTTAGCAAGGAAAGGTAAGTTTGCCATTTCCTAGAAAGCAATTCTTTGGCAAGTAACAGCAGTCTTGGGAAGTTAGAAATATTTGCAGGGCTTTGCTATGGGATCACTGGCTTTAAAATATGCTACCCTCATGCTCTCCCCTGCTTCCGTTTATCTATATACTGAGGTATCGTCTCGTGTGGGAAGTATCTAAAGTTACCCTGATCACATGTGCAGAAGTGTCAGTGGGTCACTTCAACACTGAGGCAGAGCTACAGCTATCCAAGCAAAGCTGCCAAATTCCCCCCTGGCCTAAAAAAAAGCAGCCCCTGCACCCCATGACAACTGTGTGGCAGCAGGAAAGCTCAACATATCCTTTACCTGAGGATCTCTGGGTTACCTTTGAACTCGGATGTTCCACGCAGAACCCAGACTGAAGCCAGAGTCTGAGTATCACACTTTTATACCCCCCTTCTCTTCTTACAGGTCTAAAAGATCTCCTTAAAGCCAGAGAGAAGAAAAATCACCGAAGTGCTGATAAGGATGGGCTAACACAGAGGCTGCTTCTCCCACCACTTCCCTACACAGTGCACCTCCAGCCCCAATTGTTCCTAGTTTGCAGTTCCCCTAAAAGATGACCAACAGTCACCAAATTAGCTGCTACTCCTCCTGAAGGAAGGTAGATGACTCATCATCCCTGGAACGATACTATAAGCTAAGCTGAGGTGCTACACAGAGAATGTGCCAAGGTCTACCCCTGCTACTGACACCTTCCTCACCTTTCCTATCTCCCAAAGGTTATTAAGGGATATTTCTGCTTCTAGGTTTATCAGAGTTCTTTTTCTTTCTTTCTTTTTTTTTTTTTTGAGACAGAGTCTCTCGCCCTGGCTAGAGTGCCATGGCATCAGCCTAGCTCACAGCAACCTCAAACTCCTGGGCTCAAGCAATCCTTCTGCCTCAGCCTCCCGAGTAGCTGGGACTACAGGCATGTGCCACCACGCCCAGCTAATTTTTTCTATGTATTTTTAGTTGGCCAATTAATTTCTTTCTATTTTTAGTAGAGATGGGGTCTCGCTCTTGCTCAGGCTGGTCTTGAACTCCTGAGCTCTAGCGATCCTCTCGCCTCGGCCTCCCAGAGTGCTAGGATGAGCCACCGCGCCTAGCCCGGTTTATCAGAGTTTTTAGACTCCCAAACAACTAAACAGTACGCAATCAAGGTGATAATATAGCCTGCTTTTTTTAAGAACAGTCTTTACTCCATGGATTTCTACTACCCTGCATTCTCCCAAGGGGCCTATATTCTTTCAGTGGTTACATACACATAATTCCAAATACATATAGGAAGCTAGAAAAGTCTGGAAATGTATGTGTAAATATTATTTAATGAAAGACTGTACAAAGTAGAGTTCTTGTATGTACATATTTCATATATTGTTTTTAGTGTATATAAAATAACTTGTGATTTAGGTACTACATATCAATGAGTAATGGGAAAAATTTTTTTATCTAGATATATGCTCTGTGTGTTATATGGGACAAATGTGCTGGATGGTTTCAAAATAAAAATGATGTGTTTTCCTGAAAATATTAAGAAAGATTAACTGTTGAGAGCCCAAAAAGGTAATAAAGTAATTATAACTAAGATGAAGTGTCTTGTGGGTCATTTGAATGGGACATTGATTTCATAAAATGGTTAGATTGGAGAATCCATGGCCTGGAGAAGAAGTTGGGATGGACAGAGGACAAATGAGTTAGAGAACCACCACACTCCTCCTAACTGTAGCCTCCCAAGAGGCCCACCATATAAGATTCCTACAGGACTAACATGGCACAATAGATGGAGCCTGACCTGGGCTTCAAACCCCTACAGCCAAATTTCTATGAAATACATCTCCACCTCAGTATCTGATAGGGAGTTTAAGCTCCAAAATATCTTAAATTAATTCTCCTCTCCCCCAGATCTGTTTCTCCTCCTCTATTCTATTCCCTAGTTTAATTGTACCATCATCCACTCAGTTCCCCAAACCAGAAACCTAGGAGTGATTCTATACTATTACTTCTCCCTCCCCTCCCACATCCAGTTAGTTACTAAGACGATACCTGGAATACATTTAGTTGACAAATTATTAGTATCTGGAATACATAAAGAATTCCCATGGATAAAAAAAGGAAAAGACAGAAAACCAGTTGAAAAATGAGAAACAGAAGTGAAGAAGAATTTCACAGAAGAAAAAGGCACAAGCCCCTAACATGAAAAGATGTTCTACCTCATTTGTAATCAAGGAAATGTACATTCAAATCATTATGGGATACCATTTCACACCTCCAGACTGGCAAAAATTTTTAAGTTGGATAATACCAACTATAAACAAGGATGTAAGGTAAAGGAGGAATGCCCCTCCACTGCTGATGAAAGAAAAAATACTTTTAACTACTTTGGAAAACAGTTCAGCATTACCTCATAAAGCTGAACATGGCATACCCCATGTTCCAACAATTCTACTACTATGTACACACCACAGAAAAATTCTTACATGGGACATGTATAAGAATGTTATAGCAGCACTGTCTGTTACAGCAAAAATTTGGAAACAATACAAATGCCCATGAATGGGTAAGTAAACTAGGGTATGTTTATTCAATAGAACATTACACACCAGTGAAAATAAATGATATACAACCATACACATCAACATGGATGAATTTCAAAAACAATCATGCAAAAAAGAAGCATGTCACAGAATAACACATGCAACATGATTCTACTTATTACAAAGTTTTAAAGCAGACAAATTTAACATTTTATTTAGCAGTAAAGACAAATGTGGTGAAAAACAAAACACAAAGATATGATTCACATATAATTTAGGATGGTGATTATTCCAAGGAGAAAAGGGAATGGAATCAGAGAAGAAGGTATAGGGCCTTCTGGACTGTGGTGAAGTCATTTTTTTTTTACCTAGGTGGTGGGTACATGAGAGTTTGTTCTTTCATCTGTACCTATACATTTTCATTTTTTGAACATATGTTCTACTTTACATTAAAAAGGCAAAAAAATTAGCAGTAAAACAAAGAATTCCAGAATATTACCAATTATGAGATGTCTTCAGGAATATCAAGCAACTTCATATAGCAAAATGGAAGAATGAGAAAATTACCGCATTTTGGTATATGACAAAGGAATACAGTATATAATAATTTCTATGGGAGCCTTAACTAGATCACAGCAAAACTGTAAAGTGGCAGAATTCTTCCTTTCTGCTTTGCTATTTTTCTTTTTTTCCTGACTTCCTAAAGCTATACAAAAGGTCACTTATTATCTTATTCTGTTTTGTGCAGCTACAAAAAAATATCAGAGACTGGGCAATTTCTAAGGAAGAGAATTTACTTCCTCACAGTTCTGGAGCTGGGAAGTCCAAGATTAAGGTGCCATCACCTGGTGAGGGCCTCACATGGCAGAAAAGCAAGAGAGCACAAACTCCTTCTATCAAGTCCCTTCAAAAAAGCACCTAATTCCATTCAGGAGGGAGGAGCCCTTATGGCCTAATCATCTCTTAAAAGCCCCACCTCTTAATACTATCACAATGGCAACATGTGAATTTTGGAAGGGACACGTTCAAACCATAGCACATATTTTACCCTCATCTGATTGTCAATGAATTTTCAGGAAGTTGTTAACAAACAGAGGTTTACATCATTCTCTGTTTAAAAGTAGGGTTCATTATTTATTTATTCCTACTATAAACCAGGTTATAAGAAATGACTAAATCAAGAGTTTATAATTTACTAATAAAGACAGAGACAAAGTAAATAGTTCATTCCATGGACTGAAAAAACTCCAAATGTGCATAGAAAATAGGAGAAAATCAGGAAGCCTTTCCTGGAAAAAGTGATGGCTGATCTGGAATTTGAAAGATACATATGTATCTGATAGGTAGAAAGAGAAAAGTGAATTCTACTAGAGGAAAGAGCATGTACAAAGACAAGTGTGAGACAGAATGGGGTATTCAATCTGGAAGAATGTGATTATATGGTTAGAGGTGTGGATATTGTTAAAATGATGTTGGATTCTGTAAAAATCGATGGGTTCATCAAAAAACAATATTGGAGAGACAGATAGGAATTAGATCATGAAAGCCTTTCTTTTTTTTTTTTTTTTGAGACAGAGTTTCACTCTGTTGCCTGGGCTAGAGTGCTGTGGCATCAGCCTAGCTCACAGCAACCTCCAACTCCTGGGCTCAGGTGATCCTCCTGCCTCAGCCTCCCGAGGAGCTGGGACTACAGGCATGTGCCACCATGCCCGGCTAATTTTATACATATATATATATATATATATATATATATGTTGTCTAGCTAATTTCTTTCTGTTTTTTAGTAGAGACGGGGTCTCGCTCTTGCTCAGGCTGGTCTCGAACTCCTGAGCTCAAAGGATCCTCCCGCCTCGGCCTCCCAGAGTGCTAGGATTACAGGAGTGAGCCACCATGCCCGACCATGAAAGCCTTTCTATACTATGCTAACTATGCCATCGCCATCAATGTACTTATATTTTTATAAGTTATACACATGCTACACAACATATACAAAAAATAATGTATAAGACTGGTATATTATGCTATAGTAACAAAACTCCCAAAATATTAAAGACCTAAAACAATGAAAGCTTATTTCCTGCCCATATAAAGTTCCATATAGTTTGACAAGGCCTCTCTGCTAACTCAGGAATATAGTCTCTCCCTCTACCTCAACAGAAGGTTGCCATGACAGGAAAAGAAAAAGATGGAAGTGACACACTGGCTTGTAAATGAAGTCTGCATCACCTTGTGCAGAACAAGTCACACTGCCTTAATTTCAACGGCTGCTAGATACTGTAGGCAAAGTGTATTTATCTCTGCCACAAATAGAAATTAAAAACAATTTTAATTATAAAAGCCAAAAGACAAGGTTCATGCAGGATCCTAGCTCAGAGAGAGAAAAGTCTAGACAGATAACTTTAAAAAAAAAAATCCATCTTCTTAGGGAAGTTAGATCAGAGATGAAGAACAGTGCTGGGCAATTATCAAGCTCTCTATATGAAACAGTGAACTAAGTATGGTGTGACAAAGAAAATTAAGAGACAAGATTACAAACGTTTTTCCCTTTCCCAATCTCCCTTCTTTGTGGGAGGCCAGTATTCTTAGATCAGATGCAACATTTTGATGATGGTGGTCCATATATTTCCCCAGAAAAAGACATTTTCACCCTGAGATTTATAACATGATCATACTACATGACCCCATACATACATGGACAGAAAGTTCACCATGTTTGATGTAAATAAAATTTGACATACAAAATGAACAAATGGACACACCTACAATAGTAAAAAAAAAAAGAAAAAGTAAAATTGAGACTAAACCATGAATGTACCACTGTAAATTGCCTAGATAATAGAACCACTTATCTTGTTTATCATGTTTTATTAAGAAAAACCATCACAGTAACAAATCCAACCATAAGGAGGGGTGGAACAATAAATACTCTAGCTAGCTCCACCTTAGGAGAAGCTCTGGAGGAATCTGGAAGGCATCTTTTGCAATGAACAAGGATAACCCAAAAGGAATCCTAGATTACAGTTACAAGAAAGCATATAAGCATATATACCAATGAATTTAGGTCTTGCAAAACAGCTGTATCTCCTGATGACCAGTTGTCAGTACAAATAAATGAAATGCATGGGGATCCATGTTGTCTCATCTACTCTTATTGATACTAATCATTACACGAAAAGAATGCTAAAGTGAGTAGGGTAATAAAGTTGATATTATAAATGTCAAAATAAATGTAAAAATTATTCAGGAAAGGGAGAGATGACCTTGGGCTGTGCTGTGTTCAGGGAAAATTTGACAAAGGAAGCAGAATCTGAAGTAGTTATCTACTCAAAGTAATGCAGCTTGAAGTGAAACTCTTTTTAAGGAGCATGCAGAAATTTAGCTTAGCCAGGGAACAAGAATCACAGAATCAATATTGCAACCATACACAGATACAGACCTCTGAAAATAGCTCAATCTACCTCTGGGATGAAGGAATGCAATTATTTAGCTTGGAGAGAAAGAATGGATTGATGAAAAAAAATAAATAAAAATAAAATAAAATAAAATAAATAAAAAAGAATAGATTGATGGATTGAGATAGAAAATACCAGAAATATTAAAATCCCAAGTCACTGATCCTCAGACACTGAAGCACCCCATGTGCACTTTGGAATATAAAACCAAAAACTAATAAAATTAGAATTACACATTTCTTGGAAAATAGAAGTATGAGTAATAATATCATGTCTACTTCTGGCAAAATCATTCAAAATAAAAATTTACAATTGAGGTAACAACAAATGTAGTCTCACAAATGACATGAGAATATTAACTACAAAGTCTAACAAATACCATAATATTAGAGGAGAAAAGATAGAAAAAACATACCCACAATGGTGGACATAACATGAGTTGAAAATGTTAGAGCACAATTTTACCTGGGAGCACTACCATCATTCCTACCAGGAGAAATACACTAGAATCTTGGAGTGAGAGGTAAATGCAGCCTGAAAATGCATACTCAGTTTCATAATTCAAAAAACGGTAAGAACTATTATTTTTTAATACAAATTAGAGTAAATACAGTTTCTACAATCATCTTGGCTGATAGTGATCCTCAGACAATAGAACAGAACATTTTTAGAGTAAAACATTTTTTTGGAGATAGGGTCTTGTCTATTGCCTGGGCTAGAGTACAATGACGTCATCATAGTTCATTGCAATTTTAAACTCCTAGGCTCAAGCAATCCTCCTGCCTATGCCTCCGAGTAGCTGGGACAGGCGTACAGGCATGCACCACCATGCCTGGCTAATTGTTTTATTTTTTTTAAAGATAGGGTCTTGCTATGTTGCCAGGCTGGTCTTGAACTCCCGGCCTCGAACTCCTGGCCTCAAATGATCCTCCTGCCTCAGGCTCCCAAAGTGCTAGGATTACAGGTAAGAGCCACTATGCCTGGCCTAGAGTAAGAATGATCATAAAAACATTTAAAAAATACATATCTGTGCAGATACAAGGAAATATTTATATAAAATAAGATTAAAGGTTGTTTGGTGACAAGGGTCAAAGGTACATATAAGCATGTGTGTGTAAATCTCTTCATGTCATTTCTCACCACTCCCTCATTATTCACTGTATCCTCCACCCTTGTCAAAGTACTTGCAGTTTCTGAAAGTGGCATACCTTCTAATGTCTCCTGCTCAGAACACCTTTCCCCCAATGACTTCTAGTAAAAAATTCCAATCATTTCTCCCTTTCAGATTTACTTTAAACAACTGTGTTTGAGTCCACCAACCAGGGTTGTGGATTTCTCTGCACCTCCAACTTTTCTGCACAAGGCTTTATCACAACACTTCTACACTAATTGTTAATCTACATCTTGCTTTCCCCCACTAAACTGTAAGCTCTTGGAGGGCAGAGATTATTTTTCATATTTGTGTCCTAGGAGTCTAGAATCATAATAAAAGTTTGATGAATGAACTGAAATGAATGATAAACAGTAAATGAAGGGCTTTAAGAAATGTGGATTTTCTTCTCGTAAAATTACTTACATACAGTAACTTTAAAGTAAAAATAGAATCATCTTTTCTCCTTTTCAGGATAATGTTTCTTCAGGCTGGTCAGCAGCTTCTTAATGACTATGATCACATGTCATCATCAGACTGTAAACTAACTTGCCTCAAGTCACAGAGCAAAAATGTCATGTTACTGCCAACACTTGGCCACAGCTGTCCTTTAAACGATAGCCTAACATTCTCTCTCAAAACAGTTTATTCATCAATCTAACTTACTCCTTAAGCTTTACATGAGAAATATAAACCAGGAGGTTAGTTAGTAAGGTTAGCAAAGGTAGAACTCATTCTCTTCTCTTAGTGACCCTACATGCAGACATGATATGAACCCACACACACACACTATAATTGGCTTGCAGTTAATTTGCCATATTATATTTTGGAAGGAAGGAGGGACCCCCTGCATGGGGAGAGAAGAGGGGGAAAAAGAAAAATCAGAATGTTAACTCAGGGCTTCTGAGAGTTTCAAGAAATAAACCCTTTTCAAGTAAGCATCCCTCAAAGCCAGCAGCTGCTGCTGAGAGGAGGGGAAGTCCACACCGTGAGAAATCCAAGCAGGCCTGGGGGTTTCGTTATGAGAGAAACTTCCCCTCTCACAAGTAGAAAGACTCTTATTACTTTCACCGTGACAGGCTCAATCATACTCCATACATAATGAAAAGGACCATATTGATCCTATAACCAAAAAAGGCAAAAAGGGGGAGGCTGAACAACACATGTGAAAACTAAGACTCCAGCTCTGCAAGGCTCTTTCGGGATGACATTGACACTCGGTGCCTCGGGGACACAGAACCGGAATTTTTCAATACACAAGAGGCTAAACCTCCGGCGCAAAGCAGAACTGGGAATTCGGTGCTGATTGCAACATCTTTGATCATCCTTGGCTCCTCTCCCAGCTCACCGTAGGAAACGCCTACACACACCACCCTCTCACTAGGTTTCCCTTTCTCCTAAAAGCCTCATGTGGCCGTAAACACCGCACGGACGGCGTTTTCTCATGACCTCTGCCCAAGCAGAACGCGCTTTTCCCCAGAGTTTGCAAACTTCCAGAACGAGGCCTAGCAAGCGCGTGCTGCACCGGCCTCGGCTGAGGGCTGTGGCCGCGCAAGGCCTCCCTTTCCCGGGCCGGGCCTGCTCGGAGGGACCCCGACACGGAACAGCGTCGCTCCCCCGGGCCAGGCCCCAGCGGCCTCCCGGCCCATCAGCCGCTCGGGGTGGTCCCTGGGAGCCGGCCCCACGGGCCTCCCGACTGACCCCAGCACCCCTTCCTCTTGGCCTTGTCGCAGTGACTGCGGCCAAGGACACTCGCGAGCCCGTGACCAGGCCCTGCCGGGGCCACCGTCCCCAACTGCCGGACCCAGACCTGGCCTCGCGCGGAACCCGCGAACCGGGCCCCACTCGCGGCGCGGCCTCAGCGCGCGGCCTCCGCGCCGGGTCTGAGAGACTGACGGGAGACGCCGGGACGACACTACCTCCCCTCGAGGTTCTCCTCCTCCACTCCGTCCAGAGCGGCGCGGGCGGCAGAGACACACGGCGGCAGCACGAGCGTCGCGAGCTCCGGCTATAACGTCCTCGAAGAAGAAGGTTCTGGAAGCCCGTGGCTGGGCATGCGCAGTGCACCCGCACTTTTCAGGCGCGGGCAGGTCACAGGACCTGCAGCCCGGCAGAGCTGGGCAGTGCTTCCGGGAGATCTAAGGGTGAGCTCGGAGCGTCTCCGCGCCTTCCGGCGCTCGCACGC
>CAUYPO010016910.1:0-15285 GCA_963574435.1 Cheirogaleus major | reverse complement strand
GCCACCATGCCCGGCTAATTGTTTCTATATATTTTTAGTTGGCCAATTAATTTCTTTCTATTTTTAGGAGAGACGGGGTCTTGCTCTTGCTCAGGCTGGTTTCAAACTCCTGACCTCGAGCGATCCTCCCGCCTCGGCCTCCCAGAGTGCTAGGATTACAGGTATGAGCCACCGCACCTGGCCTTATGTGTCTCTGCTTTTCATTGCTTTTGCCCTCAAGGATGGTACAGTTATGCTGAGGTAACCCTCAAAAAAGGAGAGAAAACCGTAATGTTCTTTGGGACACAATGGTTGAGTGCCGGGCTGTCCAGCCGTGAGGTTGGGGCCACGCCACTCGCCCCCTCCCTGGGCCCCCGGTTGTTGGGTTGTAAGTGAAGGCGTTTGGAGCAGGTGTTTGGTGATGTTCCTGCCAGCTCCAACATGCTATCCTTTGGAGCTGCTATGTCCTTAACGACGGTTGCTATGCGCCGATCCTGGGCTCACCCTGACCCTGACAACACAAATGGAAGAACGTTCGGGTGATTCGTGTTTGCCGGGAACAATGAAGCACATCCCTAAACTTCATAGCTTGTGAAACGGCGAGAGTGGGGAGGTGGGAGTGAGGGCCACCTCTGGTCTACAGGGGACAAGGGCAGCTGTAATCTAATGGCGAGGGTCTAAGATCTAGACCCTTCGTTCCCCCGTTTGGTGACACCTGCTGTTTCTGCCTGCCTCTGGCTTTTGGGCGTGGCACCCCAACTTTTCTTAGACCTCTATTTCCCACTGGATTGATCACATCTCTACGATCTAGGTCTGGCCAGTTGGAACATCTCCTGTCCCCAGGCCATGGTGAGGGGTTAAAAAAAAGGGCAGGGGCCAGGCACAGTGGTGGCTCACACCTGTGATCCTAGCACTTTGGGGAGGCTGAGGCCAGAGGATTGCTGGAACCCAGGAGTTTGAGGTTGCAGTGAGCTATGATGATGCCAGCTTGGGTGACAGAGTGTGACCCTTTCTCCAAAAAAAAAAATGAAGACCTAAGCCAGGCCTGTGACACTTTGCTGGAACTATAGGGAGAGAGGCGCTCTGTTCCTACGGGGATGGAGGAGTGTGAGCCTCGCCCTGCTGGTGACAAATGCAGTACAACATGGAATGTATCTGCCAAGAGTGATGTTGACAGATGGGAAGAGTAGAGCAGAGAAGACAAGGGTCTTGGAGGTGGCATCGTTAGCCCCCCTGCCTCCAGCTCTGCCAGCATCTAGGATTGGGCTTGGCCTGGTCAGGTATGCAGACCAATAGATCTTTTTCTCCGCTGAAGTTTTGGGCTCAGTTCCTGCCGGCTACAGTCGAGTCGAGACCAGCACTGCTCTGCAGGCTCCACTACCTTTTACTGCATCCTCTGTTTAGGTCTGTACCTTACGGGCTGAATCAGTGAGGATGCGTTTGGCTTCAAGACCACACCCAACGCAGCTTAAACGGGAGAGGGCTTTATCAGTGTCCTGTAACAGGAAGCCCAGGTGGTGAGGGCCTGGGATTGGTCATTTAGTATCATCAGTGGCTCTGGCTGTCTGGGTTCCAGTGGCCACAGCTGCTGGCCTGGCCCTGAAGTTTGTCCCCCGATGGTGCGAGGTTGCAGCTGTAGAAATTGCCACCTCCCGTGGCTGCTTTATCCCAAATGGAAGTTTCTCCCCCAATTTTTTTCACGGTCTTGGCTTGCTGGGTTATTTTCTTGTTTGTTTTGTTTTAAATCACAGAGAAACCCTTTCACTATGAACCTTTTCGCAGACATGCACTTACGTTTCTGTTAAGAAGCAAAGCCAGGCCGGGCGTGGTGGCTCATGCCTGGAATCCTAGCACTCTGGGAGGCCGAGGTGGGCGGAAGGCTCAAGGTCAGGAGTTAGAAACCAGCCTGAGCAAGAGTGAGACCCCGTCTCTACTAAAAATAGAAAGAAATTAATTGGCCAACTAAAAATATATAGAAACAATTAGCCGGGCATGGTGGCGCATGCCTGTAGTCCCAGCTACTTGGGAGGCTGAGGCAGGAGGATCGCTTGAGCCCAGGAGTTTGAGGTTGCTGTGAGCTAGGCTGATGCCATGGCACTCACTCTGGCCTGGGCAACAAAGTGAGACTCTGTCTCAAAAAAAAAAAGAAGAAACTGTTCATGTCCTGTGCCCACTTTTTAATGGGGTTTTATTTTTTTCTACTTAGCCACAAAAAACAATGGTGATCTAGCACCTCCTGTATTATCGTGGATAAAGCTGGAGCCCATTCTACTCCAGCTCTATCTAAGTGACATATCACAAGATGCCACCACTAAGTGACATATCACAAGAATGGAAAAACAAGCATCACGTGTACTCACCATCAAATTGGTATTAACTGATCAACATTTATGTGCACATTCATCATGTGTCGGGCAGGTGGGAGAGGGGAGAAGGGAATGGGTATGTTCACACCTAATGGGTGTGGCGTGCACTGTCTGGGGGATGGACACCCTTGAAGCTCTCACTCAGGGCAAAGGCAATATATGTAACCTAAACATTTGTACCCCTATAATATGCTGGAATTAAAAAAATTTTTTTTTAAAAGAAGAAGAAACTATAAGAGAAAAAGGTAGAGCAAGGGAAGGACACTCTCAGCACCAAGCTTCTGGTGGAAACCAGAAGAACCAACAAAACTCCCTGATATATCAGGGAATAAGGGCCCCTTTCCTGGAAGAAACCTAAATCAGCCCTAATGGGAGGCTGGAGCATGTTACGCTCCTGACTCTTGGGCCTTGGGGTGTTGGTGAGCACCACCCAGCAGGTTGTCTTGGAGACACAAGGCCAGAGCCCTCATCGTGCAGATGAGCTTTGTGCACAGTGAAGGTTCTAAAGTGTGAGCCTTCTTGCCTAGTGGTTCAGCAAAGGATCCTTCAGGAATTCATTTTGGGACAACAGACACTACTACTACTATTTGCTACTACTATTTGGAATGGGGGAGGCAGCACTTCACTGTGTGCAGACCAAGTAAGTGAATGTGGGCTCATGAGCAAGTTTGGATAAATGGAGAAAGCCCACCACCACCACACAGGGCGTGGCTATGTGTGTGCATAGGCGTGCACGGACACATTTACCCGTTCTTGCAATAAGTATTTATTTTTTTCCATATGTGTAAGAGGCTTTTTGTACTGGGCACTGTTGATTTAGCTATGATCAGAACAGAAGAAATACCCCTGCTTGCTTGGAGGGAGAAATAGATACGTAAGTAAAATATATGGTGTGTGGGATGGTGGCTAAGTTTTTTTTTTTTTTTTGAGACAGAGTCTCACTCTGTTGCCCAAGCTAGAGTGCAATGGCGTTGTCATAGCTCACTGCAACCTCAGACTCCTGGGCTGAAGTGATCCTCCTGCCTCAGCCTCCTGAGTAGCTGAGACTACCGGGCATGTACAGCAACGCCTAGCTAAATATTTCTATTTTTAGTAGAGAAAGGTCTCGCTCTTGCTCAGGCTGGTTTCGAATTCCTAAGCTCAAGTGATCCTCTTGCCTCAGCCTCCCAGAGTACTAGGGTTACAGGTGTGAGCCACCATGCCCGGCCTGGTGGCTAAGTCTTAAGGAGAATAAGAAATCAGGGGTAGGGTAGAGAGAGTCTGTGCTGTGTTTGTGCCACATAGAAATCCTTCAGTTTCTCTGGGACCATTATTTAATTTCTCTGGAACCAGAATGTATCTACCTATGTGTCCCAGGTGCCAAAGTCTGGGTGATTCTATATTGCTAGGATTATCCACATAGCTGAGTTGTGTTCACTGTGTTAGGGCAGTAGTGTCTGTGTGTCTAGATGCATAATTGTGTTATTTCTCTGTCTCTGTGTATGTTTTCTAGTCAGTGTATAATAAAATACTAACTTATAACACCCCCCCCCCCTTACACACACACAGAAGATAATACAGATAGCAAATAAGTATGGGAAAAGATGCTCAACTTCATATGTCACTAGGGAATTGGAGATTAATACGGCAAGGAGATACCACTACACACCTATTAGGGTGGCCAAAATCCAGTGTACAGTACTAAATGCTAGCAAGGATATGGAGCTACAAGAACTGTCATTCATTGCTGGTGAGAATGCAAAATGGTAAAGTGATTTTGGAAGACAGTTTGGCAATTTCTTAAAAAGCTAAACATACTCTTACCATGTAATACAGCAGTCACACTCCTTGGGATTTATACAAATGAATTGAAAACATACGTGCACACAAAAATCTACACACAAATATTTATAGCAGCTTTATTCATAATTGCCAAAATGTAAAAGCATCCAAGATATCCTGCATTGGGTGAATGGATAAACAAACTGTGGTATATTAGTTAAGACAGTGGAATATTATTCAGTGTTGAAATGGAATTAGCTATCAAGCCATGAAAAGACATTCAGAAATCTTAAATGCATACTACTGAGTGAAAGAGGCCACTCTGAATAAGCTATATACTGTATGATTTCAACTATATAACATTCTAGAAAAGGCAAAACTATGAAGACAGTAATTAATCAGTGGTTGCCAAGGGTTGGGAGAGAGGAAGGAATGAGTAGGTGGGAGAATTTTTAGAGCAGTGAAAACTATTCTTTCTGATACTGTAATGATGTGTACATGTCATTATACGTTTGTCAAAACTCAAAATGTGTAACACCAAGGGTAAACCCTAATGTAAATTAGGGACTTTGGGTGGTAATGCTGTATCAGTGTTAGTTCATCCATTGTAGCAATTGTACCATTCTGGTGGTGTGGGATGTTGCTGGTGGGGGAGGCTGTTCCTGTGGGAGAGCAGGAGGTATATGGAAACACTATTTTCTGCTTAATTTCGCTGTGCACCTAAAACTGCTCTAAAAAATAGTCTAAAAAAAAAAAGATAACAGATAACCCTTGGAACTGGAGACAATATTTGCAAATCATTTACCTAATAAGGGTCGAGTATCCACAATATATAAAGAACTCTCACAACTCAAGAACAAAAGGTAGCAACCCAATTTTTTAAATGGACAAAGAATTTGAGTAGACATTTTTCCAGAGAAGATAGACAAATGGCTAACAAGCATTTGAAAAGGTGCTCACCATCATTAATCATGAGGGAACTGCAAATCAAAACCACAGTAAAATACCACTTCCTACTCACTAGGATGGCTATAACTTAGACCCAAAAAAATGAAAGTGTGGCCCGGCATGGTGGCTCACGCCTGTAATCCCAGCACTCTGGAAGACTGAGGCGGAAGGATCGCTCAAGGTCAGGAGTTTGAAACCAACCTGAGCAAGAGTGAGACCCCCGTCTCTACTAATAATAGAAAGAAATTAGCTGGACAACTAAAAATACATAGAAAAAATTAGCTGGGCATGATGGTGCATGCCTGTAGTCCCATCTACTCAGGAGGCTGAGGCAGAAGGATCGCTTGAGCCCAGGAATTTGAGGTTGCTGTGAACTAGCCTAACACCACAGCACCCTAGCCCAGGCAACAGAGCAAAACTCTGTCTCAAAACAATAACAGTGTAGTGAACTTGTGTAGAAACTGGAGCCCTTATACATTGCTTGTGGAAATGTAAAATGATACAGCCACTATGGGAAACAGTTTGGCAGTTCCTCAAAAATTTAAACAGAGTTACCATATGACCCAGCAATTCTCCTTGGTATACCCAGGAGAATTGAAAACATATATTCACATAAAAACTTGTACATGAATGTTCATAGCAGCATTTCTCATAATAGTTAGAAAGTAGAAACAACCCAAATGTCTATCAGTTGATAAATGGATAAGGAAAGGATAGCATATCCATAAAGTGGAATATTATCAAGCTGTAAAAAGGAATGAAATACTGATACGTGATACAACATGGTTTAACCGTTTAAACAGTATGCTAAATAAAAAGAAGCCAGATTTAAAGGGCTCATACTATATGATTTGATTTATATGAAGTGTCTAGAATAGGCAAAACTTTAGACACAGAAAGTAGATTAGTGGTTACCAGGTGCAGAGAGTAGGAGAGAGTAGAGTGACTGCTAACAAGTACAGGGTTTCTTTTTGGAGTTATACAAGTGTTCTAGATTAGATAGTGGTAATCAATGAACAATCTTGTGAATGTCCTAAAAACCACTGAATAGTACAGTTTATTTGTTTATTTTTTATGAACTATATATTTTATTTTATTTATTTATTTATTTATTTTTGAGACAGAGTCTCACTCTGTTGCCCAGGCTAGAGTGAGTGCCGTGGCGTCAGCCTAGCTCACGGCAACCTTAAACTCCTGGGCTCAAGCAGTCCTTCTGCCTCAGCCTCCCGAGTAGCTGGGACTACAGGCATGCGCCACCATGCCCGGCTAATTTTTTCTATATATTTTTAGTTGGCCAATTAATTTCTTTCTATTTTTAGTAGAGTCGGGGTCTCACTCTTGATCAGGCTGGTTTTGAACTCCTGACCTTGAGCGATCACCCCGCCTCAGCCTCCCAGAGAGCTAGGATTACAGGCGTGAACCACCACGCCCGGCCTGAACTATATATTTTAAATGGGTGAATTTTGTGGTATATGAACCAGAGCTCCTTGGAGAATGATTACAATTCTACAGCAGGACACACACAAGATGAGTATATCTTTTCACACAAGAAAGTAGCAAAGCTCTGAAAGACTACTAGGGTTGTGTCAAACGGATTCAGGAACCAGTTTGAAGAGATTCCCACTGGCCACAGATGAGACAGGCTGAGCATCGAAAGGAATAAGAGGCATATCAAATATGTTTATATCCAATAGTTATAATGATACTTTAAAAAAAAAAAAACCATTGGCCATCTCTGGAAGATATTGGGGAACAAATTCATTGTTTCAGAAATTGGTCAATAATGGGAAAGAACCAAGCATATGGCCTGCTTGTACCATATACACTGTACCTCAGGGTTCCCAAAAAATGGATGAGCACGAAGTTTCTCTGTAGGTAGAATTCTACCTAATGAATGAAGAAAAAGTAATAGATTACCACCATTTTCAACCCTAAAGAAATAATAGGCCAGGCGCAGAGGCTCACACCAGTAATCCTAGCACTTAGGGAGGCTGAGGTGGGAGGATCACTTGAGACCAAGAGTCTGAGGTTACAGTGAGTTACAATGACGCCACTGCACTCTAGCCCAGGCAACAAAGTGAGACCCTGTCTCAGAAAAGTATTATGTCCCACAAAAGAAACTCAACACCTAAATCTTTTCATGACTCTACATTTAACGGCCAGTTTATAGGAAATTCTTATGGTGTTTCCTGTATGTTTGGTCAAGAGAATGTGTTAAATGACATCATGGACGTGTAACAAAGAACCAGACCTGGGAGGCCACAGGCCAAATGACTTGGGTTTCTTTTTTTTTTTTTCCAACAAATAAATTTCAAAATAGAAAAGGAAACAAGACATAGAACACTAATAACAAGTTAGGACAGTTCCTGAATAGAATTAAAAGTTCCAAGGACCTTGTGTTGATTGTGAGAAGGGTAAAAATACTGATTCACTTAAGTTTAAGTTAAATGGGCTCATTAAAATTCTTTCAGGTGGTGTCGCATACTTTCTTTTGTGGGACATAATACTTTTTGAGACAAGGTCTCGCTTTGTTGCCTGGGCTAGAGTGCAGTGGCGTCACTGTAACTCACTGTAACCTCAGGCTCTTGGTCTCAAGTGATCCTCCCACCTCAGCCTCTCAAAATGCTAAGTTTAAGTTAAATGGGCGCATTAAAATTCTTGGCAACCACTAAAAGAATAGAATAGATAGAGTATATAATTTCCATGTCAGTGGAAGGGAATAAAGAAGAAAAAAAGCAATCAACCAAGGAAAAGAAATGCTGAAAAACTGAGACAAACCAGGCACAGTGGCTGATGCTTGCAATCCTAGCACTTTAGGAGGCCAAGGTGGGAGGATTGCTTGAGGCCAGGAGTTCGAGACCAGCCTGGATAACCGTGAGACCCTGTGTCTACAAAAATTAAAAAATTAGTCAGGCCTGGTGGCACATACCTATAGTCCTAGCTATTCAGGAGGCCGAGGCAAGAGGATTGCTTGAGCCCAGGAGTTTGAGGTTGCAGTGAGATATGATGGTACCATTGCACTCTACCCAGGGGTGACAGAGTGAGACCCTGTCTTTTTTTTTTTTTTAGCGGTTCTTCCGGTAAGGACGGGAAAACCTGCTAGACAAATTCTAAAAGAGCTGTAACACTTGAGACCGTGTCTTTAAAAAAAAAAAAAGGTGGGACAGAAAGAAGCTGTAAATAATATATATATATCTCCAAATATATCATTCGCAGTAAGCATAAATGGACTAAATTTCACGAAGTTGAAGATTGGCAGCCTGGAAAAGAGAATACAGTACGTTATAGTTCACAAGACGCATCTAAAACTTACTACAGAAATGTTGGAAGTAAAGGAATGGAAGGATAGCATTGGGAAACCAATATATTCTCTCCGAAGAGAGCATGAAGAATTTATTTTTTTCTCTTTTCAGGTTAAAGAAGAAGGAGTTTAGTTTAGAAGAAATATATACCAACAAGAATTATAAGTCTCCTCCTGCAAACAGGTAGGTGCATACAGCTGGAAAATGTATGTAAAATCTGAGAAGATGTATGTAAATCTTCAGTCCTTTCCCTTCAGAAAAGGTTTATGGGCCAGTTACCATGGTTCATGCCTATAATCCCAGCACTTTAGAAAGCCAAATGGGAGGATCACTTGAGGCCAGGAGCTTGTGACCAGCCTGGACAACATAACAAGACCCTATCTCTATTTAAAAAAAAAAAAAAAAAAACTAGCCAGGCATGGTGGTGTGCACCTATAGTCCTAGCTACTCAGGAGGCTGAGGTGGGAGGATCGCTTGAGAGTTCAAGGTTGCAATGAGCTGTGAGTATACCACTGCACTCCAGCCTGGGTGATAGAGTGAGACCTCATCTCTTAAAAAAAGAAAAAAAGGATTTGGGTTCAGTTCTACCAGCTACCTGGCCTAGGGATGGGGACCTGGCATCCTGTCCCGCATTGTCTCACTGGCTCATTTCAGTAGTTGGGGAAAGATGAGCTGTTGTGTTTTCTTAGATATAACTAGAATTAGTATTTTTTGTTTCCACTTGAATTGTGATCAGTGGTAAGATAGGAAAGAAATGGGTGTTGGGTTAGATAGATATAGAAAATGTAGTCTCCTTTTAGTTTGTACTTGTGTTTTTACCAAATACGCTGTCTTCTTCAAGACTGATAATTGATCTTCAGGTATGATTCCCAGCCTAAATACAGAAAGGGTTTCTCTTAGCCTCCTTTGGGTCTGAATTCAAGTCAAACCAGTGAACATTTATTAAATGCCTATTGTGCCTAGGATATAGTGGAGAGTTTTAAGGTTTTATCCTAGGATTTTGTATATGTGCTCTAAGATGCACACTTATTACAAAGTCACTGCAGCATTGCTGAAAAATAAAAAAGGGTTGGAAACAACCTAAAATATCTTTTTTTTAATTTTTCTTTTTTATTTAAAATTAAAATTATATTTCTTTTTTTTTTTTAAACAAGCAAACCTGCTTGAATAAAATATCTATTACTAGTGTTCTCAGTAAAGTCCATCCTTATAATGAAATACTTGTACAGCCAATAAAAACTGTATACTAAGTTGGAACAATCTTAAAGGTTGCCAGTAGGTCAAAGAAGCACAGTTAGAGGACAGTGTCTGCTACTATTTGAGTGGGGGGAAAAAATGGAGGGTGTATTGAGGACTACAAACTACAGGCCAAATCCAGCCAGTGGCTCATTTTTATTTTATGGCATATAAGCTAAGAATGGATTTTACAGTTTTAAAGGGTTGCTTTTAAAAACAAGAAGAAGAAAAACAAAGAAAAATTTGTAACAGAGACCTGTGTGGCTCACAGAGTTTGAAATGTTTACTGTCTGACCCTTTACAGAAAAGGGGCAACCCTTGCTAATTAATATATGCTTATTTATGCATGTCTGTATTGAATGACTTTGGGGAGGATACACAAAAGTGTCATTGGTGTTGCCTCCTATTGTGGGGTTCCTCTTATTCTATACCCTTCATCCAGTTTGAATTTGTTCACTGTGCTCATGTACCATACAGGTGGGGTTTTTGTCCTCCCACACACACATACACACAAAGATAGTGGCCAGAGGAAAGAGTTAGCTATAAGGAGTTATTAGTGTAATTCACTTTCAGCCCCTGCTGACTAGAAGGTGACCCCAGAGATGAGCTGGTTCAGTCTGTTGGTGATTCTGTTTTGTGCTCCATCTTTAGGTGTTTAGAGACCATCTTTGAGGAACCCAAGGAACGAAATGGTACACTAATCTCAATCAGCCAACAGAAGAGGAAGCGAGTTCTAGAATTTCAAGATTTTACAGTCCCACGAAAGAGGAGAGCTCGAGGTAAAGTGAAGGTGGCAGGCAGCTTTACGAGGGCCCAGAAGGCAGCTCTGCAGAGTCAAGAACTGGATGCTCTTTTGATACAGAAACTAATGGAACTGGAGACCTTCTTTGCCAAGGAAGAGGAACAAGAACAGTTATCAGGTTGTTGAGAACCAGTTCATTTTGGGAGTCTCAATTTTAGATTTATTTTGGACCTCCTTGGAAGAGGTTGCCTAATTTTGCCCTACCGCCCAAACCACTCAAAATGCACAGTCGATGAATTTTTTACCTATTTCAAGGTGCAACCTTTCTGGAACTGGTGAAGGAGGGTCCTCTACTTCTACTGCTGAGTATAGAACCTCAGGAATGCTCCCTTTCTCCTGGAAATGGTCCCGAGTGACATCCGGCCTCTTCCTCTCCATCTCTGCCATCCACTAGGAGGAAGAAGCAACATATCTTCTTAAGTAACACTAGGATTCCAAGGACTCACAGGATTTGCACGTCCACATGAAAGTTCCACTTTGTTTACGGTGGTGCTAGACCAAGATTATTTAGAAACGTGGCCTAGAGAGGGGGGACTGGCGTCCTGTCCTGCGTGGTCCCACCAGCTCATTTCAGTAGTTGAGGAAAGATGAGCTATTGTGTTTTCTAATCCTTTGAGTCTGTCTGTCCAGAGCCTGTTGATGTGAGTGTATGTGGGAGTGTTTGTGTGTGTGGTGTGTATGTGTGTGGCTTTTCCCATCGTTTTCTCCCCTCTGTGACTGTGCGTCACTAGTGCCAGAGGAGCCCATCCAGGCCCCATTTGAAGTAAGTTGCACTTTTTAATGTTGTAGTGGTGATGATTTTCATTTGGTTTATTTTTCTCTCTCTCTTTTTTTTTTTTTTTTGTATTATTATTGCTGCATGTTTGGAGCCTTTAAATGTGATTTTAAAAATTTTTTTTAGACATTAAGGAGAAAGACAATACATGTCTTAATACATGGTAGGCATTTGACCCAGTTGATTGGTGCATGGAAGAGACATTTTCCCATTCACTTGTTTCACGCAATCCCTTCCCTATCTCCAGCTTCTAGTGTAACTCATTAGAGGGAGCACTATTTTCATCTGGGTTCTCATTCTTGCCCACTAAGTACATGTATTTATTTTAGTGACATAATCAAGAGCAGGTTTCTCTCCCAATCACTGAAAAAGTACTAAGGTTGGGTGTGGTCTTAATGGTTTTTATCTGAAATGGTGGTATGTAACAAAGTTGGGTGCAATGGCTCAGGCGGTGACATAAGCCAACCCAGAGTGTCTGCAGCCTTCCAAGCAGCTTGCTCCAAGAGTGGGGAGAGTTGGGGTAGGGCTTCAGACCCAGTGATGTGTCCTTGCAGAGGGATCATGAAATTCCACGACCAGCCTTCTTTGAGGGCACCTCGTTGCACTCTGGGCTCCTGCGTCAGAGCTACTGGAAATGTCATCAAATGCCAGAATTAGCTGAGTTTCTGGGTTTGTGCCTGCAGGAGTCTGTGGACAGAGGGCTGCTGTGGGCCACCACGCCCCATGGTCTCATTGTTTTCCTACTGAAGCCCCACATGCCCTCACCCTGCGTCCCCTCCTCTTCTTGCCTTGGGGTTTCTCTCTCTCTCTTTCTCTCTCTCTCCCCCTTCTCCTCCTCTCTTCCTCCTTCCCCCTCAAAACTTAAAAGTGGAGAATTAACATTCCTTGGCCAGTGAGTGGGATGCTGAAGCCAGCCTCAGGGCACTGGTCACCTCTTCCCATCCTCCTAAGAGCGACTGCCATGAAACAGCTGCTGATGGGAACTGTCCGAGCTCCAGACACATTTTCAAGTCAGTCTGTTAGAGAAGAGTGGGCGGTGCCATCCTGGAATGTTGCCGACTCTCCTAGGTTTCTTTTGCTTCCCCATTTGTTAGGGGGTGGGAAATGAGTTGGGGGTGGGGGTCTCTATGTGCCTTTCCTTTGCAGGTCAACAGTGTAAGCCACACTGGAGCAGAAAAACTGACATGAGTAGGAGGAAAAAAAGTGCCATGTCTATCTTCTAGGCCCGCTGCCTCAGACATAGCATGGAAACAAGTGAAATACACACCTGGTCACCCATGGAGGCTTCTAAGGCCGTGGCCAAATAGGCTTAGAAGAGAGCCAGAACCTGGCTCAGAGTGATGCTAACCAGATTCTGCCATTCTCCATCTGCTTTGCCCAGACTGTATAGACATGGCCTATGGTTCACCTCAGTACCTCTCCCTTCCTGGGACAGGGTTCCTTGACACTAAATGCTTCTGTCTTTTTGCTTAAGGAAGCAGGGTGAGTAATCCACTGTGCCCTTGTCCAGACGTGTTTAGGGAGCTCTAGCTAGACAGCTTGCAGACTAGCAGTGAGTCAGCAGCGCTGTCTGCTAGCGTGGAGGAGGCAGTGATGTGGCAGCCACGTTCCCCTGCAGACACAGTCAAGGTGGCACAGCTGTGGCATCATCAGCCTGACAGGGATACCGTTTCATGTTTGCCCATTATAGGCGTGGCACTTGAAAGGGCCAAGAACAGTGGTTTTGGCATGTGGGCGTCTGTGAACAGAAGACTGGAGGAAACAGCGACCTGGGCTCTGTCCTTGTCCTGAGAACTTAGGGGAGAAGTTGCTCTGAGGCCAACTCTGCCCGTCTTTAAAATTCTCAGCCTCCCCTGTGGCTAGAGTCCTTCCCCTGCTCCAAAGTTAAGAAGGGGGCCCCACTGCATACTTGAAGTTACATACCTGCAGTTGATACATGGGCTTCTAGCTGAGCTCAGCCACACCTGTCTTAATGTCCACTTTCACCTTGACTTAGCTGCAGTGCTGTGAAGGGTCCACGATGGGAGGTGTTAGTCGGTGGCTGGCACATCACCTGCCCAGAGCTGGGGAGGTCTGGTTCTGGGGTGGGAGTTGGTACAGTTTCTGAGAAGTTACAGTTAAAACTACAACTTACTCAACTATAACTCACCTCCAGAGGTTTAGTGTTTTTAACATGGGAAAGAGAGGAGAAATCTCAGGTCCAATCAGGGTTCTGCCCATCAGCTTTTCACTGAAACTTTCAACTATGGATTTTTTCCATCTTTCAGTTTCCAGCTATTGTTCCCTCCTCCCCCCATGTTCCCACCTCCTCTTTTCTTTTTTCTTTTAGTCTCCTTTCCAGCTTCATTTGTCCATCAGTTTGAACGTACCTCATCACCTGTTAAAGCAGATTATGTCCACTTTTTTCCTCTGAGAGCTACAGCTGAGGGAGGTACAGTGAAAAGACATGTATCGTTTGCCTTACCCGGAGCCTGAAGAGCTCAGAAACTCATGCTGTGAATCCCCAAACTCAGCGCTCCTCCAAGAGCTGTGAAAATCATGACACTTTGTCAAATTTTGCCTGAAAGGGTCTTTTGTAAGGACACCAGAGCCCACCTGAGGTAAATCCCAGATCCCATTCTCTGGGCATGATACTCCCCCCCAGCTTATTCCTCGCCTACCAGGCCAAGAGCAGCAGGGAGCGTGTAGGGCTGTGGCCGCAGATCCGAGGCTGCAGTGTGGCCTGATGCCACAAAGCCGTCGCGCCGTCTCCAGGCTGGGATCCTGTGCCATCATCAATACCATGTACGTTAAGATCTGCTAAAGACCTACTTTTAGGCAGTGATACTTTTCCGCCATTACCTGGGGGGTGGGAGAGGGGAGTATGCAGTTGGTGCTTTCTTTAATTCCTTTGTTTTGTTTTGTTTCTGTAAGCTTTTCCCTTGGTTTCATGGAAAGGACCTCTCAGATAACCACATTTTGTGGGTGGCTGTATCCAAAGTATAAATAATTGGCCACAGGTGTGGAGTATCCTTTCCGGGATTCATGTAAGGAAAGGCCGCCTTGCCAGAACTGAACTTGTTATATAAGAACCTGGCTAGGGAGAGAGAATTTTGCGAAAATCACTGTTTAATATTTGCATCTAGCCACAAATTGAGCAGCAGACACTATATCAGTCGTGAAGTGGAGGCAGGCCCCAGCTCAGCCTGCCATCCTAGCACAGTGTGCTCTCAGATCTGATGCCTGTCGATTGTGTGTCTTCACAAGCCCCTCTCTGGTGCTGAATTGGATTTGGATTCTTGGTGAGAGGTCTCAGCATCTCCTTGGGCTGGTCTGGGCCAGTAAATAGCTGCCTGAAGTGTTTATATATTATCATGGTCAATAGTTCAGTGAAATTTGTACATTTTTGGTAACATTGGCATACCTGATGCCCCTGCAGTTTTCCTTTTCTGTTCGGTAGTTTGTGACTCTACGATTTCCACTGTTATGTGTGTTAATTTATGAAAATAAATTTTTTTGAAAACCTTTCAAATAACTCTCAAGCCTATTCTTTCATTCTTATGGCATGGTAATAAGTTAAAAATTTACTTGTCATGTCATGAGGTTTTTTTTTAATAGATATTCCAAAGTTATATATCACAGCAAGCACTATTCCTTCCAAAGTGGTCACCATTTTCTGAAGACCGTCTTGTGTTCGGAACGTGTGGAGAACTCCACCTTTAGGGTGGCCTTCAGAACCTACAGTGGAGCTTTTTACTCAGTGGTGGTAAGTCTCTTATGAGGGAATTTGGTATTTGGTAAAGCCAATAGTCATTCAAATTTGAATCACCCAATTAAGTTGGGTTGCTAAGCAAGTATTTTAGGTGTGATTTTTCAGTAATGTGACTTATGTTCTCACATAGCTGGGAAATCAAAAAGCAGTTGTCAGTTCAGGTCAAAATATGTTTCACATATTAATGTATTTGGAATAAGAACTTGTTGAGGCCGGGCGTGGTAGCTCACGCCTGTAATCCTAGCACTCTGGGAGGCCGAGGCGGGTGGATCGCTCAAGGTCAGGAGTTTGAAACTAGCCTGAGCAAGAGCGAGACCCCGTCTCTACTAAAAATAGAAAGACATTAATTGGCAAACTAAAAATAT
>CAUYPO010016909.1:0-14339 GCA_963574435.1 Cheirogaleus major | reverse complement strand
AAATGATCCACCCGCCTTGGCCTCCCAGAGTTCTAGGCTTATAGGCGTGAGCCACCATGCCTGGTCTCCATGAGTCTTTATATGCTATTACCTCTACCTAGAATGCCCTGTCCCTCCTTGTTTTCTTGAGAAACTCCTGTTTATTCTTTCAGTATCCTTGCAGACCCTCTGTTGAGCATTCACAGAATATTGAAGCAGCATCAACCACCTCTTCCTCTGCACCACCATTGTGCTTGTTATTACATTTATCCCAGTAGATTGCAACTATTTGTTTATAACTGGACCTGGACCAAGAAGACCTATATTTTACTTATGTATATTCAGGTACCCAGCCTAGTACCAGTTAGTAATCAATGAGTGGGTAGATGAATGGATGAAATGGAAGTTCTTAAGGTACTTTTCTTCTAAGGAATTCCATCTTTCCTACAGAGCTAATGGCCCTGCTTCTCAAAGTCTGGCCTGCACCTTTTAGATTAGGTCTGATTTTCCCAGTTAGGAATAGCCTGAAGCAGAAAAGGAGCCCTAACCTTCACCCACTATGGATGTTCTGAAAGCCCAGATCCTCTCTGCTTCTAAACAGCTCATGGCAAGTGCCACTGTGCCAGCGTGTTATACCACTATGAGTTTATGGCCATCCTTTACTCTCCATTGATTACTCCTAACCTAAAATGAAATGCCAAAATGACTTCTCTTTTTGTTCTTTTGCTATGGAATGAGGAGTCAGGATCTCTGAACCACAGGTGAGCTTCAGAACCAGGGAGGTTAATATGTATATACCCTTTCTTGAGGAGTCAGTCCACAATGTTTATTGTTTCCTCATTCATCTAAGAAATATTTACCAAATAGCCAAAGACTATTCTGGGCACTAGGGATACAGCAGTGAAAAAAAAAAAAAAAAAAGAAAACAGACAAATCTGCCTTATGAAATTTACATTATAGTAGGGAGAGAGACAATAAACATGGGACATAAAATATATAGTGTGGGTGATGAATAAGAAGAAAGAAAAAGCAGGGGAAGAAGGAAGGTTGCGTGTGTAATCTTAGACTGTGTGTCTTAGGTGACATCTGAGTAAGGAGCTAAAGGACATGAGGAGTGAGTCATGCAGATCTATGGGGGAAGTGTAGTCCAGGCAGAGGGACTAACAAGGGCAGAAACCAGGGTGGCTAGAGCAGAGTCAGCTGGGACAGGGTAGCAGTAGGTAAGATCAGAAAGGTAACAGGCCCAATCATGTAGACATTGTGAGGAATGAGAAAGGAAAGCACTGGGAGATTGTAGGCAGAGGAGTAACATGATCCAGCTAATGTTTTAACAGAATCACTCCAGTTTGATGTGTTGGCTTTGGACAGAAAAGAGACAGTTTGGTACACTGGTAGACTTGGGGGAGGCTATTGCAGTAATCCAGGCAAATGGCTTGGGCCAGCATGGTCCAGTGGAGGTGGTGAGAAGTGGTCAGAGTCTGTGTGTATTGTGGTGGTCGAGCCAATAGGATTTGTTGGTGAATTTGATGGAGGAGTGTGAGGGAAAGGATAATTCTAAGATTTGGGGCCTAAATAACTAGAGAATGGAGTTACCATCTGAGAAAAGGAAGACTGAGGAAACAGCAGATTTCAAGAAACAATCAAGCTTGCAGTTTTAGATGTGTTAAGTTTGTTAGATACCCAAAAAGACAAGTTAAATAGGCAATTGGATGTAAATTGGATATACAGTTCTAGAGTTCAGGGGGAATGAACAGTCTGGAGATATGGATTTAGGCACTATCAACAAATAGATAGTGAGCCATGAGACTGGATAAAATCACCAAGAGAGCGAGTATAGATGGAAAAGAGAACAGGTTCCTCCTGAGCCCTGGGGAGATCAGGAAGAATCAGCAAAGGAAATTGAGAAGGAGCAGGCAGAGATGTAGGAAAAAAAAACCTGGAAAGGATGAGAAATCCTAGAGGCCAAATAAGGAAAGTTTTTCTCAATTAAAAATAACAATTTATATTACACAAACGTAGTTAACGAAGCAGCAAAATAAAGAAACAAAAAAAAATTAAATTTAAATTAAAAATCAAAAGGTGATTTTTCAAAGAGGAAGAAGCCATCATCTATATCAAAAGCTGCTGAGGCTGGGCACAGTGGCTCACACCTGTAATCCAATCACTCTGGGAGGCTGAGGTGGGAGGACTGCTTGAAGCCAGGAATTCAAGACAAGCCTGAATAAGAGTGAAACTCCATCTCTACAAAAAATAGAAAAATTAGCTAGGTATGGTGATGTGCACCTGTAGTCCCAGCTACTCGGGAGGCTGGGACAGGAAAATTGCTTGAGCCCACGAGTTTGAGGTTGCAGTGAGCTATAATGACGCTACTATACTCCTATACTCTTGCCCAGGCAACAGAGCAAGACTCTGTCTCAAAAAAAAGCTGCTGCTGAGGACCAAGAATTAACTGTTAGGTTTAAGAGTTTCGTGGTCATTGATGACGTAGGGGGCAGTTTCAATGGAGTTATGGCTGCAGAAGCTAGAGTAGAGTGTATTCAAGAGGAAAATCACAGGAGGGAAATTGGAGACAGTGAGTATAGATGACTCCATCAAGGAGCTTTTCTGTAAAAGGAAGGAGATAAGTGAAGCATTCACTAGAGTGAGATTCTCAAAGGTATCTGTGACACACAAGGTTAAGAAGCACTACTAGGGGAGGATGCTGAAGGTAAGTAAGTGGATCCCAGACAGTGCCAGAACCCAGGCTCAAGACTTCTGACTTCTCACCTTGCCCTGCTCCAGGAGAGTCCTCCAGAAGTCTTCATAGAAGGAATTTTCCAGCCAAGCTATAAAAGCGGGAAGCTACATGCTTTGGAAAATTTGCTAGAATCCATTGATTCATCCTTGGAGAGCTGGGGAAAGTACCTGATTGCTGCCTGCCAACATTTACAGAAGAAGAACTACTACCACATTCTGTATGAGCTGCAGCAGTTTATGAAGGTAATAGCAGCCCCTTCCTGCCCTCTACCTCTGTCGCTGATGCCCTGCCATGCAGGAGAAGCTAATTGGGAACAAGACTACCATTTGGTCCCTGGCCTTGTTGTTTGACTAACCCTAGAGTAAATCCATGTTCCTGTCTAGCATTATTAAATAATGTTAGGATTTGTATCCTAAATTTAGAGGCAAACTTTAATCTTGTCAATGATGCCATTCTTTAGAATGCAATGAATGTAAAGCTAAAAAAAGAAGTATGTGGTAGTTTCTAGATAAGCATGAGGCATGAATGCAGAATTCGTAAGGAATGATAGAAAAGCAAGTGTGGTTTTAGAGAAAAATGCATGAAGGGAGAAGTAACAAATTCCTCCCAATCTATCTCAAGATTGTCAATACTAAATTACAGAGAAATTGAATTATTCAATGCCAGAGTAAGAGTGAAGCCAATTTGAATGGAGAGTCAGAAGCATCTTTTTTTTTAGATCTCTTCAGTGGTGGAATAATGTCCTACCCAAGAATTCTACCAGTCAATGCACTTTAGGATCTCTTGGACCTTGGAATGATGGACACAAAATAGCAGTTCAGCTGGTGGTGGGCATGGGTGCTAGCAGCCAAGCTTCACAGGTGGAAATCAGATCAGCATTCTCATCACAGCCTACCTCCAATATCCCTGATTTCCTTTGACCTGAACTTTCACTTTCCTCTTCTAGGACCAAGTCCGGGCGGCCATGACATGCATCCGGTTCTTCAGTCACAAAGCAAAATCATATACAGAACTGGGAGAGAAGCTGTCATGGCTGCTCAAGGCCAAGGACCACCTGAAGATCTACCTCCAAGAAAATTCTCGCAGCTCTGGAAGGAAGAAAACCACCTTCTTCCGAAAAAAGATGACTGCAGCTGATGTGTCAAGGTAGCTCAAGGCTCAGGGGACCATTGGTGCAGGTTAGAAAGGCTGGAACTGAGTGTCTCTTGGTGATAAAGCTTCTCTTACCCAATCCCTGAACCCTTAAAAAAAACTCTAAAACAAGTCATCCCAGTGTCTAATACCAGCCTGGAAAGCCTATGGAGGAGTAGGGAAGTGGGGAGTGGAGGGAGGATTAAGATCACAGGCTACCATCAGACTAAACTCCAAACCTCTTACAACAGGCAAAAAAGGTCCTGCATGTTCTGGTCCCTGCCAAGGTCTCCACCTTTGTCTCCTGCTATTCTCTTCCTCCTCACTAAGTGTCAGTCGCTGGCCTCCCAGGGTTCCTCAACACACCAAGTCCTTTCTTCCTCTCAGCTTTTATACTTACCAGTCCCTCTGCTTAGACAACAACATCTAACATAAATGCTCCACCACTACCATTTATTGCCTTCATAGACTTAATCATTAAATATTTTATGTTTCTGTGTGCTATACATCTCTCCTCTAGCCTATAAACTCAATGAGGGCAGAGTTCATGTCTTTCTTGGCCTCTGTTGTTGTACCTGGCACATAGGTGCTCAGAAAATGCTAGACCTCTTCCAATTCCACAGTGCACCTTAACTATTATGAGTCTGTGCGTGGCACTAGACCACCCATTTTTGTCTTGTCGTAACTGCTCAGAGGGTACTTGGAAGTCTCTGCATCATTTATTTTGCCTTTTCCATCACCATCTTATCCTGACTGCCCAGTTACCCAGTCCTAGTCACCTCACTCCTGAGGCTGGACTGTGTGTGTTCTGTCACCATAGGCACATGAATACACTTCAGCTGCAGATGGAAGTGACCAGGTTCTTACATCGGTGTGAAAGTGCTGGGACCTCTCAGATCACCACTTTGCCTCTGCCAACCCTGTTTGGAAATAACCACATGAAAATGGATGTTGCCTGCAAGGTATGTGCAGTGTTTCAGACCCCTAGCAAACTGTCCTCATTTTTCAGAACACTTGTCACAATTGTAATTGTCTAGTTATTATTTCAGGTGTTTTATGGCTGCCTCTCCACTAAAATGTGAGCCACAGAAGGCTGGGGACCAAGTACATTTTGATCATTCTTATATCCCTAGCGCCTGGCACTTAGTAGAGTCTCAACAAATATTTGCGAATAACTGAATAAATGAGGGCCATCATTCTTGACTGAGGGGCTACTCTAGTAATTATTCCTTCTTTAATCACATTTCCCTCTCCTTTTCAGGTCATGCTGGGAGGGAAAAATGTAGAAGATGGTTTTGGAATTGCATTCCGTGTTCTGCAGGTATGACTTGAATTACTCCAGATTATACCAAGGGCAAGCAGCACCTGACTACAATCCTGTGGGAGATTATTCTTTAGAAAATTTTTATCCCAAGAAAAGTAGATTTACATGTACTAGGGCTAAAATCAAGGAGGTGCCTATTATAAAACTGGGTCAAATTCAAGACTTTAGGCCACTTTGCCAAAAGCTGAGTTACCAATGACAAATTCATCAAAAGCTTTCAAATAGATACCGGAAGCCAGGTTTAGGACAGTTCCCCACAGCTGTTTGCCTGCAGAACCACTGCTTGTCCTTGCAAGGAAATGTGGCTGGAAGGGGTAGCCAGGGCCTTTCCACTGGCCACAGGGGCTGCCCCTCCCCTCCATCCTCTGTCTGCACAGGAGCTGGCTCTAGGGTACCTTTTCTGTTGCTTGTGTTGAAAGGACACAGGTGCAGCTGTGGCACTGGCGTAGGGGCTAGAGCAGGGCACTGAAACCACAAGGGCAGAATCTCTCCAGATCCCCTACCACCACACAGCTTCATGCAGATGCCCCAGGAGCCGACTGAGGACCGTCACTGTTCAGGGTAGGCAAGGCACTGTACACATTGTGCATGTCTCAGGGATCAATGGGTTCATAAGTGATCAGTCATATGTCTTTCTTCCCACCCATTTGCAGTGTTGGACAAAGCCCTCCACACACAGATACCCCTGGTGGGCAGGCAGCAGGGCAGCTCCACCTAGGCCTTGTGGCAAAAGAGTTATCCTAGACCAGGTTTAAGGTGTTTATCTGGCAGTTTTAAGAAAATTAATCTTTTGGTGAATTGGTCTGTTCTGAATACTTAGGCATCTCCTAACAGAGCACCAGGTGTCCAGGGCAGAAAATACCAGCCCCCTACACCTGTTCCCCAAGAGAAAGGTGACTCACTAGAGAGAAAATGAACCAGTCTTGGAAATTTGATCAGAATTTTTCAGAAAGTGCCACAGCAGCAAGTGATATTACCATTTTTAGATATTAAGGCTACAATTTTTTTGGATGCTTCCTAAATGTCTAAGTCCAAAAACGAACTTATGCTTATTTTGTGTTTGTTATATTCATGTTTTCTATTGTGACTACAGTCCATGTGGCTTAGGTGTACTGAGCATAGTGGAAGCTTTTCAGATGTCACATTCTCTTCCCCTATTGCTGTCACCTAAGTCCATCATCCCATGCCCTGTTCCAGGACTTCCAGCTGGATGCAGCCACGACCTACTGTAGAGCTGCCCGGCAGTTGGTGGAGAAGGGGAAATACAGTGAGATCCGACAACTGCTCAAGTGTGTTAGTGAGTCAGGCGTGGCAGCCAAAAGTGATGGGGACACCATCCTCCTCAACTGCCTGGAAGCATTCAAGAGAATTCCACCCCAGGTGCGCGCCCTCCCACACCTCTCAGCTCTCCGTCTATTTCAGGTCTTCACATCCCCTTCTTTGTTTTTCTGTTCCCCATAATATGCCTGAACCTCTACAAGATCCTTTTATCTTTCTGACCCCTCTGCAATAATGGCCTCACTCTAATCGACCTTCCCTGTAAAGAAAATTTATAGTGATGACTTCTATCCCCAGAAGGCATCCCTTGACCTCCCATTTTCTAATATTGTTTGCTCCTGGAAGTGCCTGTGGACCAATGGAGTTGAGCTTCTCCCTGAGATTCTGGAGGAGACCAGGGTGAGCCAACAGGTGGCCTTTGAAGAATGTTGCCTACAAAATTGTCCCCCTGTGGCTTCCTTGTATGTGAACAGAACCACACCCATTTCTGAAGGCCAAAGACAGGCAGGCCTCTTGGGAGCTATTCCTTCTCCCCAAATTCCCAAGCTTAGTGTTATGGTTAGATTTCCTTTCTTGGTGTTATAGTGGGAGTTGAATTTAAAAAGAAGAGTCAGCTGGGTGTGATGGTGCACACCTGTAGTCCCAGCTATTCAGGAGGCTGAGGCAAGAGGATCACTTGAGCCCATGAGTTCTGGGCGATAGTGCACTATACCGATTGAGTGTCCACACTAAGTTTGGCATTGATATGGTGACCTCCTGGGAGCAGGGCAGCACCAGACTGCCTAAGGAGGGGTGAACCAGCCCAGGTCAGAAATGGAGCAGGTCAAAATTCCCATGCTTGATCAGTAGTGGGATTGTGCCTGTGAATAGCTACTGCACTCCAGCCTGGGCAACGTATCAAGACCCCATCTCTTAAAAAACAACAACAAAAAAAGTCAGGCAGGCATCCCCATACTGAAGTCAGAATAGCTGGGCTGAAACTGTGTTGGGTTCTCCCTCTCACAACTGGTATGTTTCTGTTCTGCTCAGGAACTTGAGGGTCTGATCCAGGCAATACACAATGATGACAACAAGGTGAGCAGAATTGTCTCCAAACCCTTGGGGTACTAATGAATAACACCTTGGGCTTGGTTGTCACCTTTATCCCTTGTTTCCCACAATAGTTCCCATACAACCTTGTATCTCAGTTTCTTTGCTGTCCAGAAGTGGAGCTGGAACCTGGATGGGGTATAGAAGGGAGGGAATAGGTGAGGAGAATAAGTGAGGAACAAGTGAACATCACTTTCCCAATTCTTTGTCTCCAAGACAAATGTGTCCTAGGCTACTCTTGAATCTCCATTTTATACTGCGGTCTTCTCTGAGAGAGCCCTAGGAAATCCCTTGCTTCCATCTTTAGGTTGACTGAATGAAGTTCCTAGAGTGAGCAGGTATTTCTTTATCCTGGAGGGAAAAAGGTACAGTGAGGAAAAGCCTCACCCAACCCTTGGACCAACAGTGTCCACTAGTGTCTCATTCTCCTTGATTGTGAAAAGCTCTTCCCTGTTTGGGAAATTGGTGCCAGCCAGAATAAAATTATTCCCACCTGTCCCCATTTGTGGCTAACCATTGGATGGGTCCTCCCGCCATCTGCAGGAAGGCCCCCAGGCCAGGAAAGGCAGGAGAAACCCAAGCCGGTCTAAGCTGCCCTGGCCATCAGCAGAGGAATGATCTGGCAGCTGAGTCCCTCCTGATGAAAACTAATGTCAGGGGAACAGCTTCTTACCTGCTCCCTGGGGCAATATTGCTAATTCCTGGACTGAATTTACTGGGCGTCTGTAAGTCACAGGGTTAAAGAAACATGTTCTAAACATTTCTTCATTTATTTTTGCAAAATCTTGGAAAGGATGAAATTCTAACATTCTGAAATGTGGAAAATTACCTTCCTGGAATCAGAATGAGATCCTAACAGCCAGGACATACACCCAGGTCCCCTACTTCCCAGACTGTGGTTCTTTTTCAAGCCTTCACTGAGCCTCTCACTGAGCAGGACAGAGGGTCTATCCTTAGAAGAGACATGCACTAAAATCTAGGTAGCCCTTATTATTTTTTCAGGTTTTTTTCTCTCAGCAGTGACACTAATGCACTTAAGCAATCTCAGGTTACAAGACCTTGCCAAAAACTAGCTTCATTCAGCTTATATTCCAGACTCTGGCAAAATGCCCTTCTGCTCTTGATAGGAATTTTGCCTGCCAGCTTGTGATATGCATGTAGCATACGTAGGTGCTAAGTGGAGCTGAAGACTTGGGGAGAGCCCACATCTTAGGAGCAGCAAGCAGACACCCAAGTAGCAGGAGTTGATCACTTTAGTGACCTCAGAACATGCCAGACATCTTCTAGCTGCAGGAGATTATCTGTAATTGAGCTTAGACAGGAAAGAAGGATGTTAGTGACCAAGAACAAAAAAAGGTGGAGCCTCGATACGTGAAGAAAAAGAGTCCCCTCCGCTAACTAGGAGGAACTCTTGTGTCAGAAAGGCAGCTGCTGGTGGAAGCTCTGTGGTAGCTCGTGAGGCCCTTGCTGTTTACCAGCCCAGAATTCTGGCTAACCAGTGGGCTGCTGGCGAGACCAGGGCCAGGGAAGGAAGGATTTCTTCTCTTCCCCAAGCTGGGGATTCATAAGATGGACAACCTGGGAGAGATACACACACATGCACATACTCTGAAACTGAGCTGCCTCTGATCCAAACAAGAGAAGTCAAGTCATGACTAAGGTTAGACCTTAATTAGACCTTTCTAATTGTGTATATGTGTTTTCCTCTCCAAATTTCCTATTAAAAAAATTTTAATTCAGCAGGCTGAAAACAGAAAAATAGAGAAGGGGGATCTGTGTGTCCATCGTAGGGGGGAGGTATGAGGGTTTATTTATTATTCATTCATTCATGTCATGCATATTTATAGAATGTCTACTACATGCCTCCCCTGTGCTAGGCACCAGGAATACAAGGAGTAGAAGAAGCAGACACTATGCCTGTCCTCATAGAACTTAAAGTCTAGTCAAGGAGACAGACATCAATCAAACAATCACCCAGATAACTATAAAATCACAACTTGTGGGCAGTGGCAATGCTGGCTGTGAAGGCAGGAGGAAGCTAGAGAGCTTGGGGCAGTGAGGAAGTGCCTCAGAGGGAGAGAACAGAGTCCAGAGTCCAGCCACCCTGCCTTGTTTTTTAAATTCTTAGCTTGTTAGTAATAACTTTTTATACTATTTTTAAAAAACACACAATGTAATACGTTATGTCCAGAATATTTAAAGAGTTGTTATAATACCATGAAAAGCAAAAACCCAGTTATTAATTTGGTAGGTGAGAAATGGTATCTGTCTGCTTGAGCTTTCTGATGCAGTCTGTGTATTTGATTCGTCTGTGATGGTTCCTTTTCCACTGTCTTATATCTGACTGCCAGGTTCGGGCCTACCTGACATGTTGCAAACTGCGTTCTGCCTACCTGATTGCCGTGAAGCAAGAACACTCTCGGGCCATGGCCCTCGTCCAGCAGGTGCAGCAGGCCGCCAAGAGCAGTGGGGATGCAGTTGTGCAAGACATCTGTGCCCAGTGGCTTCTGACAAGCCACCCCCGGGGTGCCCACGGCTCAGGCTCCAGGAAGTGACCCTTGGCAGTGCGGCCAGGGGAATGTGGCCTGAGAACTATGGCAACAACAGTGATGGTGGTGCCCTTCGTCTCTTTCCTCCTGTGGAGTGGGACTTGTCTGGCTCCGCCCCAGGTCGGAAAGAGCTGGATTGGACCCTACTTGCCTCCTCGGGCAAGGACAGGACCTTTCACACAAGTGCCATGTTTCTGTAAAATTGTGGGATCTGTGTGTATCTGTGTGTGTTCGTCTGGAGATGGCCAGTTCTTTCTACCTCAGAGTGAGTGAGTGAGTGTGTGTACACACATGTGCACACACATGCATGCTCCTGTGCACCAACGTTTACACCCAAGCATTTCTGAACAAATGAAACTCTCCTCCATTGAAAAGAGGCACTTTACTTTAGACTCCTGCCACTCTGGAAACCTTCCCTGCGTTTTGGTTCTTGACCCGGGTCCTCCTGTTTGTACACAGTCCCCTCCATGTGGGCATGCTGTAGTAGCTCCTCTCAACTAGAGGGATTTTGCAGAAAATTATAGAGCAACGCCAAAAGGATCGCCTCTTTTCCCTTCCCTAAATTCAGAGATGGCTTTGAGGCAAGTGCTACCTGTGGAATAAAACTGTTTTCCAGGTGTCTCCTCTAGCACAAGTAGTCAACATGCGTCTTTGGAAGGTAGTCTGAATAGAAGTGTTTTCAGGTGTCGGCATCTGAAAGCTGTGGGTGCATATACCTGCGATCAGGTCTGGGAGGCTGACGCATAGGCAGGAGCATCCCCATCACATTTGTGAGAAAGGCAAACCATCCAAAAGCAGTACAGGGGGGTTGCTCACAAGCACAGGGCTGGCTCTCGTGAATGTCCCTACTGCAGAGTTGGTGGGTAAGAGAACATGCCTCCCTCTTTAAGACTCTGGGAAGAGATATGGTAGCCAGGATCCTAGGACTGAATGTCTAGACTTTACCTATTTGAGTTACAGTCCTGTTTGTGCCCCTTGAATTGGTTAGGAAACTCTTCTCTTCTCTCCTGCTTCCTTTCAGTCCCTTCAGGACCACAGGATGGATTTGCAGACACCTGGGGCCATTGAGAAGTCAGGGCACTTCTTTTCTCTGTCTCAACAGAGGGAGTCCAGGGGTAGGCTTCAGAGTTGAGCCTGTGGACAAGAGTCAGAACAAGGGAACAACGAATAGGTCACGTTCAGTTGGTGGAAAACTAAGTTAAGTCCTTTTTAATGTACACTGGCTTGTCTTCCCCCCAAAATGTGACAATGTTTGGAAAAGGATCTGTCATCCTTAGTGACTTGGATTTGCAAATGAGAAGCTTAAAGAAAAGCTCTGCAGCTCTGAGCCTCCCACCAGCCAGAGCTCAGCATGTTGCTCTCACCTTTGATGCTGAGTCAAACAGAAACTAGAAGCTAAAGTCAGTGTCTGTTGCTTAGAAACCCTGTGGATTTCCTTCTGAACCAAGTTTCTTAGTAGGAAAATAAACAACTCTCATGGACGTCTGTCAGATTAAAAGTTTGGTCCTGTTAGAGAGGAGAAAGACTGTAAGGAAAATACTAGATCCCTTTGGGCTAAAGTTAGCTTTTCCTTCCTTGAGTCATAGAACGCATCCATCCCAGGAAATGTCATTCCCTGACATCTGCTTGCCCTTCTGACTCTGTCCTTTTTGCACTGAGCATAAGCACTTTATACTAATGGGTCACAAATCTTAATTAGGGATGATAAGACCAGATTTTCCTGGCTTTTTCCTCTAACTAATTGAAGTATCAAATAGGCAACCATTGACTAGACTGACATAAGATGAGGCTAAAGGCCTTTGAGCATCACACTGTGGTCTCCAGCCAAAAGCACCACCACCACCAAAACAACGTCCATGTCGAGGGGTGGAATGTTTTACTACAAGCAAGCCACAATAAAGTGTCGATCCGACAAGTTTCTTGATTTCATGACTCTTTTGTGCTGTCTTGCTCCTACCCTTCCCATCCTCTTTCCTTGTGGAAAAAAAAGGTGAGTGGGAAAGAAGATATGGCCTTCAACTCTTAACCTTTCTCTAAATAATGCCCATAATGACTGGATGACTCTTTAGTTAACATTTATCTCATGTTTCCTATGTGTTAAAAACTATTGGTACTCTCTCTACCACCAGAAACCCCCCCCCTTTTTTTTTTTTACATCAGTTGGGGGAGGTGGAGATAAGTAATAATTCATAAAGTATGAAAGGTAAGTGAAAAGTCCCTGCCATCCCTATCCCCCCAGCCCAGTCCCCTCCCAGAGGCCACCAATGTTACTAGTTTCTACTATATAGTTCCAGAGCTACTTTATGCATAAACAGGCATGAGTGACTAAAGTATTCATGGTGAAGATATGCTGTAATTATTTAACCAGTTTCTACTCATGAACATTTTAGGTCGTTGCCATATTTTGCCACTACAGATTATGCTGCAATGAATTATCTTGTCCAGAATTGCTGGGTTAGAGGGTAAGTACATTTGATAAATATTGTCAGGTACGTTCCAAAGAGGTGTTAGCAATTAACTCTTTCACCATCAGTGTAGAGAATGCTGCCTCCCCGCACTCTTGCCCCAACAGTTCTCAGACTTCTTAGACCTTTGCCAGTCTGATAGGTGAAAAATGGAAAATTTTTTCTTTTGAGACAAAGTCTCACTCTGTCACCTTGTGTAGAATGCAGTGAGTGGTGTCATCGTAGCTCACTGTAACCTCAAATCCCTGGGCTCAAGCAATCCTCCCACCTCAGCCTCCCAAGTAGCTGGGACTACAGGCATGTGCCATTATGCCCGGCTAATTTTTTTTCCCCCATAGAGACAGGGTCTTGCTATTGCCCAGGCTGGTTTCAAACTCCTGACCTCAAGTAAATCCTCCCACCTCAGCCTCCCACAGTGCTAGGCATGAGCTACCATGCCTGGCCTCTGAAACATTTTAAAATGCTGTTTGTCATTTTTTAAACTCCATATGTCTTTTCAGTATCAACCAAATTTTGAATCCGAAACCGCGTGAGGGGTCTCTGGGGAAAGCAAAACTCAAACTTAGCTTGAACTGTTTTCTTGCCACCCTCTTAGGACATATATGTTTGCAATATGACACTTGAACCGTGGTCAGTGACATCGCTGCCATTATCTATTTTCCCCAGAAACATGATCTCATCCAATTTCTCATTTAAAAAAAAACACTAAAAACAAACATAACAAACAGTAATGATGAAAGTAGACCTGAAAACCACATGATATGAACATAGCACAAAGATCTCTCCCAACAGAGAAAACTGGAACACTATAATCTAAATCTAGGTTAGGTGAGCACTGACGATGTTTAGAAACCTGAGACACTTCAAGGTTACCAGATATCTTTGGCTGGGGCTTACGCAAAGTAGATGGAAGGCTATTAGACTCTTTCAATACCCCAGCAACCAAATATCAATAGTCACAGTAACCCTAGAAGAAATGGCCTCTTCTTGGTCTTCGTATCCTCTTCCACAGTGACAGTATTGACTGGCCCATTCCTGAAAATTCCAGTTCTTCTACAACAAATTCTTTTAACGTCTGGTTACTGAATAGCTTCTTTGGTGGAGTGCTTTCCTGCTACCTATTTCTTCATGTTGTTACTTCTGCTTGGAACTCTTCCTCCACCACCTCCACTACCACACCCTCCAGTCTTCCATTGTCAAGCCACTTCCTCCAGGCCTATATCGCCATCTCCTATACAGATTATGTGCTTCTCTGGCTATATTTTCTCTTCATCCCACTTACAACACTGAAATTCCTCAAGGTTCTAACTATTCCCTCTCCCACACAATCCCATAGCTTCAGCAATCACTTGGCTGGCTGAATTCTAAACCAAATTTGTCCCCCTTAACTCTTTCCCATGTCAGATCTGCCTTTTGACTGCCTCCTGGCTGCCACGTGGCTGACCTGCCCCTAAAAATACTAGCACATCTAAAATAGAATGCACCCTATTCCACCCACCTGATTTTCCTCCTTCAGTAAATATTAATATTAATAGTAAATATTAGGCCGAGCGCGGTGGCTCACGCCTGTAATCCTAGCACTCTGGGAGGCTGAGGCAGGAGGATCGCTCAAGGTCAGGAGTTCGAAACCAGCCTGAGCAAGAGCGAGACCCCATCTCTACTAAAAATAGAAAGAAATTAATTGGACAACTAAAAATATATAGAAGCCGGGCATGGTGGCGCATGCCTGTAGTCCAAGCTACTCAGGAGGCTGAGGCAGAAGGATTGCTTGAGCCTGGGAATTTGAG